>VDFB02029018.1:0-60183 GCA_007258455.2 Sequoia sempervirens
TTTTCCATGAACAAGGCCGCCTCCGTGCCCTCGCTCACCATCCAGTCCTGAGCCTCCTTGGCCTTATAGACAGTCCGAGAATGTGCTGGGATGCCGAAAGTCTCTTGAATTGCTACTTCACCCAAGTGTGCCAAAATTCTACCGTCAGGTGCAATAATCTGCCTCTTCTAAGCATCATAGTGGATAGCACATTCCACCATCAATTCTGCACAATCCATTGCAAGTGGGAACCCAGCTGCCTGAAAGATCCCATTTCTCACTATCCGCCTGGCTATTGGTGTCGGAAGTCCATTCTGTCCATACATTCTCTTCTTGAACTCTTCAAAGTCGACATGTCCCAGATTGGTGTCCACAACATTTTTCCACTTAGAATTTATTTTAGACTCCCGCTGGACACCTTTGCTGGTGAACTTCATGGCTGCCTTCTTTGATGATTCGCCCACCGTGGTCATCAACCTGCAATCAAAAATATTAACATTAATACAAAGACTTTTAAATTAATTTATTCTCATGCCTTGGATTCGAAAATTTCACTTTCAGCTTCTTAAATAATTGAACTGCTGCAAAAAAGCAAGCTGAAAGTAAATGGATGAAGTTGAAATTTTAGCCAGAATTGAATCAACATGAAAGAGACGGAAGAAGAATAGCGAATTTATTCAACTGAACACCAAACCTCAATAAAAGACTGCTGGCTGCAAATCAGATTTAAATTCTGATACTTCACTCAAAAAGCAAATGATGAAGTGCACCCCTCTTGCACAGAAGAATTCGACTTTCAGCAAATAAATCTTTTCCTTCTCGAGAAAAATTCTTCTTCAGCATAAGATTACTTCTTCCTCTAGAAAATTTGATCTTGCCTACTGAACAATTAACTGCCTGAGAATTTTGAGAGAGATCAAATTTCTTGTGAAAAATGAGTTGCTGAAACTCATTATAATGTTGAAGAACGTGATTTATTTTAGCAACTGCCTTCTTCTCTCTCGATCTCGATTTGTTTTCTCTTGTTCAAACAGGCAAGTTTCCTTTATTTTTCGAAAAGAAATCCATGTCAAGCTTATCCAGGCAAATCCCTCTAATTTTCAAAAATTAGATTTTTTGCTTAGATGCTTATCTTCGAAATTTCGAAAAACACATTAAATATTCAATTAAATTCGATTTTTTTAAGCTTCAAATCACGGCGAATTGAATTTTGCCTATTGGATTTTATCTTTGGCCGACGCAAATTATTTTCTTCTGAAACATCTCTAGCAAACTTTAATTTTGTCCAAGGCATTTAAATTTCTGAGTAGTTGAAAATAAATTATTAAAATATTAAAATATTTTAATTTATTCCAACCCGTTCATTTTGGACCCATGGCTATTTCAGTTTTCTCTTCATGTTCTTTGGCTAAAAGTTTATTTTCCAATTTTATTCCCAATTTCGTCTAGCCAAGTCAAAATTTAAGCCATTTCGTCGACAATTGTTATGCCAGATCCTTATTTTTCCTTGCCATGGCGAAATTTTGAATTGCACTGAGCTTATTTTCCTCTGCCAAAGTCAAATTTTCTCTTGCTCGGGCGAATTTAATTTAGGCAAAGTCCTCGTCTAGATGCCTTCATAGGCAAAATGCTTTGATGCTTGACAATTTTTTTATCTTCCTTAGCCAAAAGGCGGACTTTCCTACCTCTTTGCCTTGTGCCATTTTCTCTGTGTACTTGACCAAATTTATCCAATTTTGTCTAGACATCCAAACTTTAGGCGAATTTTTTCTTCCCTCTTCCTTTTATACTAGGCGAACTTCATTTTATTCTTTGCCATAGCCTAGCCGGACTTCCTTAAGTCTTTTCCATCTCTATCAAGACATGGCGAACTTTCCATAGCACTTGCCTTTCAAACTTAGCACTTTTCCTCTTGAAAATGTCATAATACTTGGCCAAAAATTTCAATTTTTCATCCTTTAGGCCTCTATACTTAGGCTAATTTTTGAATTTTTCCTCTAGGCACCCAACACTTAGTAAAATTCTCAATTTTTTCCCCCCTTCATAGACCATGGTGGACTTTCTCAGTGCTTGGACAAGGTGAGGGCGGACTTTAGATGGTCTTGGCATTGCATCCTCAAAGCATGGCGGACTTCTTTAACCTCTTGCCAAAGTCAAGGCGGACTTTCTAACTTTTGGCACTTACTCCCTTGAGCATGGCGGACTTTGGATGAGTCTAGACAAGGTATGCCGGACTTTGAAGAGTCTTGGACATTTCTCTCTTGAACCTGGCGGACTTCCTCATAGTCTTGGACATTCCTTCCTTCCGTCCCACATTTCAAGGGCCATCTTCATGGTGTCGAATTTCTCATACTTAGCCAGATTTTTCATGAATTTCATACTCTTTTGAGTGATTTTTTAGTGATTTTTGCTCAGATCTGGCTGATTTTTGCACTGATTTTTGATGCTTTCAATCTGATTTTTCAATGATTTTGACTAATTTTTCATGCTTTTCAAGTGATTTTTCGATTTTCTCTTTGATTTTTGGATCTAAAGATAGAAAGTTGACTCGTTGACCAGGGTTGACTTTCAAAAAATAGAAATTTCTAAAAATAGAAAAAGCAAAATCCCTAAAAAATAGGGAACCCTATTTGGTCCAAAAATGCCAAAAATGAAAAAGCGAAAAAGCAGATTCCCTAAAAAATATGAAGTTTCAGAATTGGCCAAATGCATAGGCGATCTTCGTTTCCTAGGCCTTCTGAGCGCTTCCATGACATCTATGCACTGATTCAAGCATGGATTATTGACTTGGCTCGAGTAACTCTTGGCAAACTGACTTAAAACTCTGAACAAGGCGACCTCATGAAATCGTTGCAAGGAGACAAAACCTTAAAAACTAGCAGACAAATGGGGGTCCCCATTGGCGATGGGGCGCTGTGTGAAAAGGTCACAACAGGTCCAGACAGGGTTCGAAAATTTCGAACCTGAGTTCTATTCCGCGCCCGGACGCGTTTTTTCACTTTTTTTTTTCATTTTTTTAATACTTCTTTGACTTGTTTTTGACTTTGAATGACTTTTTTATTATTTCTAACCCTAACACTTGCCTCAAAAACATGAAATAGATAAAGTGAAAGTCATTTACCAATTTGTGAATGAGAAAAAAGGATTTTTTGCCTCCATTGTTGAACTTTCTCTTTTGCTTGCACAAGCTGGAATAGACTTGAAGGCTGATCGTAGATTGTTCAATTTGATTGTTGTACTATTCCTAAGCACTTGCAAGTGTCTATTCGTTGCTAAGAAGATCGTAGAGCAAGATTTCTTCAAAAGAGGTAGGTTTTTTGAAGTTTTTTTATTTTTTTTACATTTTTTTTCACAAGTGAACTTCAACTCTTTTGTTTTGTTTTTTAGTTATTGTTTTGTTTTACTTTTCATTCCTCTAAATGTCTATAACACATGTTCAATTTTTTCATTTTTTTGAAATTAATTAAGTCTTTTAGTTTCAAATTCAATGAATCAATACCAAAATTTCAATATGTTGTGCCTTAGGTATTCACTATTCCGTATTACAATGGCAATGGTACCTCCTCAGGCTCAATCCAATCTCGTTTCAAAATAAACCCAGCCTCTCCCCTTTGGAAATATGTACAAATGGTTCAGCAACTTCCAGGTGGTGGAGGATATGTTTGGATTTATAGTCATTGCAATGTTCAATATTCAAGCTCATACAGTCGAGTAAAAGGGCACTTGTGCGGGATCCCTGAAACAGGCATCAAAAATTGTCCAGGTGAAAACAACAAAGGCATTCCAAAAGATATAGTGTTGAAATATATTACTGAGCAAGAAAAGGCAGACCAAAAAACAACCAGTGGTAAAACAAGCCATCCTTTGAAGAAAGGATCTCGATCCATGAAACCCCTTACACCACCTTCTTATTTTCCACCTATAGAAAGCCATCCATTTATGGACATCCCTCAAGAGCAAACCATGCCCTCTTCAAATAAAAGATCTAAGGGACCGTTGGAAGTTTCATTTCAGAATGAGGCAAGAGAGATTGCTGATCAAGACATAGCAAGATGTGTCTATGCCAATGGATTGGCATTCAATGTTGTCCATTCACCATATTGGCAAAAAATGGTGAAATCTATTAATGAGGCTCCAAAGGGGTATAAGGGCCTAGGTTTTGAGAAGGTGTGTTGCACCTTATTGGAGAAAGAGGTGAAACATGTAGCAGACTCTTTGAAGCCCATAAGGGATTCGTGGATCGAAACAGGGGTGACCATAGTTTCTGATGGGTGGAAAGATGCAAGAAATCGCCCATTGATCAATGTTATTGTTGTGTCCCCTAAAGGGGCAATGTTTTTGAGAGCAGTGGATTGTGAAGGACAGGTGAAAGATGGTCCATTTATTGCTGACATCCTTTGCCAAGCTATTGAAGAAGTGGGCCATCAAAATGTTGTGCAAGTTGTAACCGACAATGCCAAAAATTGTAGGGATGTTGGGTTATTGGTTGAAGAGAAGTATCCACACATTTTTTGGACACCTTGTGCTGTCCACTCCCTCAATCTAATGCTACAAAAAATTGGATCCAAAATTGAATGGATCAAATAGGTGTATGCCGAGGGCGAAGACATCCAAATGTTTGTCACCAACCACCATATGACGCAAGGAATATTTAGACAATTCTCAAAATTGGAGTTGTTGAAGGTAAGTTAATTCTCAATATTTTTAAATTTTTGAATTTTCTTTTAATTTTAATTTTTAAATTTTGATTTTGTATATTTAAATTATATTTTAATTTTAATTTTGATTTTCAAACAGGTTGCCGAGACCCGTTTTTCCTCCAACACAATTGTGTTGAGACGACTTATAAAGGTTCGTGAGGCACTATGTGCCATGGTAATCAGCCCTAATTGGGTTGTATGGAGGCAATCTAGCAATGAAAGGGCAAATAGGATCAAGCAAAGGATCCTAGATGATGATTGGTGGGATCATGTTGAGTATCTCGTCAAGTTCACCGAGCCCATACTGAGCATGATCCGTTACACTGACTTAGATAGACCTTGTTTGGGCGAAGTATATGATGGTATCGACTCAATGATTGAGAAGATGAGATCCATCATCAATGCAAAAGAGGAAGATCCTGAAGAAAAATTCTTCAAAGAGCTATAGGAAATCATGGTTGATAGATGGAACAAAATGACCACTCCCTTGCATCTTCTCGCTTTTGCATTGAGTCCCAAGTATTATAGTCCTGAGATACTTTTTGCTTCATCAAGAGTTGCTTCATATAGGGATGGTGAAGTGGCCCAAGGGTACAAGGCAGCAATTCGTAGAATCTTCACTGATCGTGACCAACGTGATCGAGTGAGGGCTGAGTTTATGGCTTTTGCATGCTCTGGGAGTGTTGATCAGAATATGGATGCTCTTTGAGACAAGTGCAGGGTGGATGCTCATAGTTGGTGGTACTTCCATGGGCAAGAATACATGCACCTCCAACCTATTGCAATAAAAGTTTTATCCCTCTTACTCAATTTCTCACTCTAACACTGACTAAACTCTGCAATGATTTCCAACTGACAACCAACCCACTAAATTCTATTATTTGTAGTTTGCACCATAAAATTATGAAATATGCTAACCAATTTTTTTGATAGATTTTCACACAAAATCAACACTCCGCCAATTGGATTAGTGTTAACATCAAACTGAAATCCAAGCTTGAAAGAAACTCAACGCCAAGAATGCACACTCGATCCCAAGGAAGGATAGGTGTTGTCATATGGTGGAGAAACTAAAGAACAGTACTTGAAATGGAACAAACTCAACGTCAAGAATGTGCACTCAAGATCCCACTGAGGGTGAGGTGTTAACATATGACGGAATTATTAATTAAAAACTAAAACAACAGGCGGATAACTAGCCATGGAAAATACAACTATCTAATTCATCTGCTACGGCGGGCATCCACTGGAGAGTGGGGATTCACCACTTGAGAGTGGGTACAAAGATATATCAAATGTTCATTCTTCCACACTGGCGGTAAACCATCCAAGGGTAATTAATATGAAATTAAACAAATAATTGTAGCAATCATACTGGTTGGATTAGTACTACTAAACCACAACCTTACAATTCAAGAGTTTGCAAATACGAGTATTACAATGATAGAAAATGAAGCTAAGAAGAGGAAAATGAATTATTACAATGATTTAACCCTCCAAAATAGAAGTAATAGCCCAAAACAGAAAACTATTACAATCTGATGTAAAAATCTGAGTTCTAGAATTCTTGATCAGCAAACTGTAAAATCAATTAAATGCTGATAACATCCTCAAATTACCTCCATTTCAAATGAAATCAAATGCAATGAACCACTGGAATTAAGCACGCATTCCAATGCACTCTTGAAAAGGTACGGCCCTCCTTGAAGGGGCGATTTTCATTTAAAAATCAAACTCTCAATTATAAAATCTGAAACTTAGCATGATGAGTCGCCCAAGATCAGCAAATCCAATGGTGAAGTACCCAAAACCAAAATCATACTGAAAATAAAGCTATGAATAGAAATCACCTTCAGCTGTAGATGAACCAGCAAACCAAAATTGACATAAAACTCCAGAATTTTTCAACAAATGGGCTCAATCTACTAGTCCGATATTTAGAAGCAGCAATGTAGCCAACTAGGTGTTATCTTGCAAACACGAAATTGGACGAAAAGCTAGGAGGTAGACATCCTCGAAGCAAAATATCAATTGTCATTCCGACAGCATAACTTTAGCATAATTTTCATAGATACCAAGGCTAAAGCAAAGCATTCATTTTATAGAAGAGTAGAAGACTCTTCAATTCCTCAAGAAAGTACGCCAAGAGTCACATGAGACTCTTCAAATTTCCAAAAATAAAAAATAATCCTTCAAGTGGCATCCCTTTTGCAAGAATATAATTTCACTTTATTTAAAACATAACTCCTCAAAGTGTGGCGTCCCTCTTTCCAAGGCATTTAAACTTTGAATAATATTTAAAGCATATGAAGGCGTCCCCCTTGATGACCACCTTTTAACACAACTTTGAAGTTATTCTCCTAGGCCAAGGGATCAACTGCAATTTAAAACATTAATGCCTTTATTTATGAAATTCACCAAATAAAACTCCTAGAAGTCAGAACTTGAATTCAGATCATTGCTCCAACTGGAAATGAAGTCCTGAAAGTTGACAATCTTCATACTGCCAAAATTAGAATTTACTATAAAAAGTAAACTCCCCGAAATGCCATAGAACCTCTAAACATGGAAACCCTAATTTTACCTCAAACAAGCCTACAAGCTTCTGGAATGGGCTGATGAGTGTCGGAACAAATCACTGATGAGAAGGGGACATTACAAATTAATATGGTCCCTTCTATATGTTTCACCCGTGGGAGTGAAGGGGGCAGCCAAGGGATGTCCCTTGTCATCCCGCCATCCCCAAAACATTTGAGAGGGTGGGGATGCATCCCCATGTAAATAGGGAAAAAGGGAAAAGGTATGAAACAATATTATATATATGTCTTTTGTATTGAAATTTCAAATACTTGACCATAGCTGCAAATGCTTCCATGTTTTATTTTCAAAGCTTCAAGGCTATTGTTACAAAATTACATGCCTCATTTTTAAGTTTTTCAAACCTCCAAAAATTTACAAACTTGCAACCCTTCAAACCCCATCTATTTAAACAAGTTCAAGCCTAAAAAGTTTACTTAAGCTGAGATGTATAAAATAGTTTTTCTTTTTGTATTTTCTTATATCTCCTTTAGGGTCAAGATGAATTCATACCATAGTTTAAAAACTCAAACTTGGCAATTACTAGGCTGACCCAAAAAATTTAAAAACTTAGGACTCAGCAAAAGCTCAGGAAAAAACTCAACAATAACTCGACAAATTTACAAAAACATTAAAAAATACTTTAATTTTTAAAAATATGATTTAAAAACATGCATATTGCTGAGATTATAAACCATATTATTGATTTCCTTCATAAATAGATCAAAATTAAAAGTTCAATACACTTCATAGACCAAGAAAGGAGTTCAAAGTTTCCATAAATATAAACTTCCAATTTCAATATCAACATAAATTACAAATCATAAATAGTTCTACAACTAAAGCTTACAAAAGTTTGTTGCAGCTGTGTTAGTTTCATGGAAATGGATGGTATAGTTGTAGTCTCCTCAACAAGAGCTGCAATAGAAGCCTCAAGCATAGGACCAAGCTGTTTATGTGGTGAACGCACCCTTGATAACTTACCAAAGTCACCATCTAAAGCCTCAAATGCTACCACATTTGTTTGTCGTTTGGCTTCATCCCTCTCCCAATCAGCAATCTCATCAATAGTAAATAGTGAATTTACATCCCTGGCAACTTAATCTGAATATTGGTCAATGCCAACAAGGTCAAGTGCATGATGTATATCTTGCCCATGTACCTTCTTTTCATGTAGTTAAAGGTTGTACCACACAAACACAATGTCATTCAACCACTTCTAAATCAATTTGTTGCATTATTTGTGTGAATGACCTCAAAAACACTCCAGTTGCACTCACAACCAAAAGCTCTACAGGGCTGGGATAGAATATAGATGGCAAGCTTTTCAAGATTAGGTGTTGTCACACCAAAATCTTCCCAACACAAATATATAAGAACATTTATAAGTTTATAACTTTGTAAGAAATTAAGAATTTCACTAAACTTAAAAGTTAAATAAATTGTAAACTAGAATTAAACATAACCTTTTTTACTTGGCTATAGAGTGTCTCTCTTATGAATGTATAAAATTGAAAAAAATAATGCCCCCTCCATTCTCTTGTAAGTCTGTAACTCGTCATTTACAAGGTCTCAAAAGTTGTCATCAGGGATCAACCTCTTAATACATGTGTTAAGGCCAAGCATAACCTCTGCATCTACTCTAAATGAAGGAGAGAAGAAAATCTTGGGGTTCAAATAGTCAGCAACAGCATGAATATGTTGGAGTTGTCAATTCCACCTCCAATCAATAATGTGTCAAATGGGTTCATATTTGGTTCTATTCAACCCATACAAATGTTGAATTATTTCTTTGGCCCTATCCATGGCCTCATATAGATACCTCATGGTGTTTTTATCCCCATCCACCAACAACGAAAAACTAACCAACAATTCTGACAACTAAAACAAGAGAATGAACGAAAAGAAAATTAGAAAATTAAAGTAAATCAAAAAATAAAAATAAAAAATCAGCAAATTAAAATATCAAAAGATTACAAAAACAACTTGTAACATTAGAAGAACAAAAAAAAAAAAAACTGATCAAAAACTTACCTTGATTATCTACTCCACAATTTTGACATATATATAATCAAAAATGGTCTTCAACGACCCTCTCTACTTCAGCCTTCCTACAATAAGGACCTTTCACTCACAAACATGTGCCTAATATTGGGAAATGTAGTTTTTATACATTGCAACGAAAGGAAATTGGCAAAATGTGTGACTTTTGAACGAATGAGCTCCT
Source organism: Sequoia sempervirens (assembly GCA_007258455.2). Taxonomy (NCBI): domain Eukaryota; kingdom Viridiplantae; phylum Streptophyta; class Pinopsida; order Cupressales; family Cupressaceae; genus Sequoia; species Sequoia sempervirens. The sequence goes on from VDFB02029018.1 coordinate 9,484, forward strand.
TGCCATTAGTGCACTCTCTCATGAGATTAAGAAAACATGTGTAATCGTACATGTATATGATAAAAAAATTTGCATCTTTCACCACATTCTTCAACCAACTTAATTTCCCTATGGCCTCAAGGAGAAGATCAAGGCAATAGGCCACACAAGGCCTCAGAAACAATGTAGAGTATCTCGCCTTTAATAGTCTACCAACTACCATATATCCAAATGGATTGCCTGTAACTATCTGAATAACATTATTCACTTCCATCTCCATGACCACCTCGCTCAACAAGCTAAACAAGGTCTTGGCATTTTTTACTTCACTAGAGGCATCAACTAACTTCAAAATGACCAACTATGCTCCTAAAACCACTCAAAACTTAATGAGTGTCATATTATTACCATTTGTCCACCCATATGATAAAATGTTGCAAACTTTGTTTTTCAAAATCTATTTTTGTTCCTCAATTAGCTTATACGTGTTATGGACCTCAACAACCAATAATGGGCCACTCAATTTATAACTAATTGGGGCCTTGAATCCTTTACCTACCATAGTCAATGCAATAACCAACTTCTTCCAATAAGGAGTTGAAGCACCAATAAAGCGAATACTATTATAGTACCAAAATTTGGCACATGCCAACTTCGCCTCATAATGCAACTCCCAACTCCATGCAAGACCTTCCAACAAGGTTGCACACTAGCAGTGTTATGAGGAACAAAAAAAAATGGAACTGTGGTTGCCCACACAACCTAATTCTCGTATTCATGGCCTAATGGAAGAAGTGGTCCCCCAATATCACCCCCAATGTTTGACCTTGTAGAATTGTGAATTGTGGGTGAGGCTCCCAATGCCTTTGTTGTCCTCTTCTTTTTTCACTTTTTCTGCTCAAATGCCAAACAGAAATATTGATGCAAGAGCATCAATTTCAAGGTGTTTATATGCTTTATTTGGATGATAGGAGTCTAGTTGAATTGATTTAGGTTTGTGGACTCCATTGGGACCATAATCCAATGGTTAGGTTAGGTTAAAGAGTCTAGAAATTCAAATTACTGAGTTTCCTTCCAAAAGGTAATTTGAATCTTTGAAGTGTTTTTGGTGTGTCACAAGGTTGAGATTGGTCCCTTGACTCTTGTTTTTGGCTTTCATAGGTTAAATAAGGTCTTTAAAGGACCATGGTAGTCATGTAAGGGTCTTTTGTTGTTTTGCTTCTCAGTTCTTGTTAAAAGTTGCACCAAAAAGGCAAAAAATGTCAACTTTAATGACATGGGCATTAGGGCTATTGATGGAAAATGTCATATACACTCCAAGAAGAATGGGGAGCAAGATTTGGTAAAATACCCTGTTACTTTGCAATTTATTGACAGTTTTTTCTGTGAAACAACAAGAAACTTGCTTGGTACCGTTTTGTATGGCCCGGTACATGGCCTGGAGGTGGATGGGCGTGTAGAGCACTAGCTTAAGAGTCGAATGCATTTTGTTTGGTTTGATTTCATGTTAAAATGAGCAAGTTATGAGGAAATTAGTGCACACGGGTCAATGACAGACCTAGGGTTTACAGTGAGTGTATAAATTGCATAACTTTATTTTCAGCCATTCAAAAAACATTAAACTTGGTACTAATTTTCTGTAGGTCTATATGCACGTGCTCACAAAAGGAGGGGTTCTAATTCATTGATTGGCATGAGTTATTAAGGACAGTGTGTTTCATTTTGCTGTTAGACCGTGTAAAAGCTTTTACTTTGAGGATTTTGTGCAAGATTTCTTTATGTAAGCATTGGTTATTGTTAAGAAGGGTTTGAGGGAAGTCTTTAGAGAGTGTACAAGTGCTTAGGACCAAGGAAGTGTCAAAATCAAAGAATGTTGGTTTCTTTTGAGAGTTGAACCTAGGAAGAATGCTTGTCGAATAAGTTGCAGGGTATAAGTTGCTGCCATCTTTGAAGGACCAGGGAATCTTGTGCTTATTGTTGTCAAAACCACATTGTTATTGCCTTTGAGAACTCCTTGAGTTTGCAATAGCTTTTGCTCTACATCATTATTGGTATCAAAGCCAAGTTAAGCAAGAAAGTTAGTGTTAAGCAAGAAAGTTAATAGAAGGGTTAAGAAAGAAAAAGAAAGATGCCTCCATGAAATGCTAAAAGAAAGGCATAAAGGATAGCCACACAACTGGGAGAAGCCCTTGCCAAAGAAATGGGGGAGATGAGAGTCAATTTGGATGCAAGACTCAGTGTAGTTGAAGCAAACCAAAGAAAAGGAATGGTTATAGGAGATGTGAGTGACCAAGAAGAAGATGTGGTAAATGAAGCACCTCGAAAAGAACCTCAAGAAGAGAGGGATGCTAATGATTTGAGGTTGGAAAAATTGTTGAAGGCAATCAAGAGTGAAGGAACCAAGGGGAAGGTGGAACTTCCAATGTATGCAAGCAGTTTAAATGGCGAAGAACTCCTTGATTGGAAGGGGAGTTGGATAAGTACTTTGAATTGGAGGAGGTACCTAAAGGGCAGCGAGTAAAGTTAGCAAGGACCAAGCTGAAAGGTCATGCATCCCTATGGTGGGATTATGTTCAAGAAGAAAGAAAAAAGAAAGGCAAATCCAAGATTACTTCTTGGGATAGGATGGTTGCCAAGTTGAAGGGCAAATTCATGCCTAGTGACTACATGACTCAGTTGTGTAGGAAGTTGCAGAACTTGAAACAAAAGGATATGCGAGTGAAAGAGTATACTAAAGAGTTTATTAAGATAAGCATCAAGTTAGGACATATGGAGGATGATACAGACAAGATTGCAAGATACCTAAATGGGTTAAAGTATAGCCTACAAGATGAGTCAAGTCTCACAAGCCCCAGAACACTTGAAGAGTGCTATCAATTGGCCTTAAAGGCTGAAGAGAAGTTGAATAAGAAGCAAGAAAAGCAAAATAGAGGTAGAGGAAGGAACTTCAAAGGTAGAGGTTCATATGGGGGTAGTGGACAGTCACAAGAAAGTCAAGGTGAGTCAAGCACCTTTCAAGAACAAACACCAAGTTCAAGAGAAGATTTTAGAGGAAGAAGGCCTAACTTTAGGGGCAGATTTGGACAAAGAGGAGGATTCAATGGCTTCACAGGAAAATGCTACAAATGCAACAAGTTTTCTGGTCATCAAGCTTGGGAGTGTCCAGAAGAGCAGACCACCACTACATTTAGGAATGAAAGAAGGACTCAAGTTGCTCACGGAGGGGATGAAGAGAGTGTTAACTCCTCACCACAGCCAGAAAAACCAGAGATAGGAGAATCCTTGGTGATGAGAAGGACATTGATCAAGGTTCCAATGGAGAAGGAGCCACCACAAGGAAATCATTATTCAGGACTCTTTGCAAGTGCCAAGGTAAGTGTTGCAAAGTTGTTATAGATTCAGGTAGTACTGATAATTTAATTGTTGTTGACATGGTAGAGAAATTAAATTTGAAGAGATTGCCTCATCCTACACCTTATAAAGTCTCATGGTTGAATAAGGGGCAACAAGTATTAGTTAATTAACAATGTTGGGTAGAATTTCAAAATAGGAAGGTATAAAGACAAGGTGTTATGTGATATAATTCCAATGGATGTATGCCATGTGCTGTTTGGTAGGCCTTGGCAATATGATAGAAAAACAATGCATGATGGTAGAAGAATGTCTATGTTTTGGAAAAGGATGGAGTCACCTACACCTTAGCACCTTTGAAAGAGGCAAAGACCAAAAGATTGGCTCAAGTGTGATGATAATGGGTGAAAAGGAGTTTGTAAAGCCAATGGAAGATGAAGAGATGGGTTTGCCAATGATGATCAGACCTAGGACTATCATAACAGCAGCAAGAATTGATGAGTTGCCTTGGGAAATTCAAGACATGTTGAAGGGTTCTGCAGATATAGTTGTCGATGAACTTCCTAATTCTTTGCATCCAATGATAGATATCAGTCATCATATAGAGTTGCTAAAAAGGAATGACAAAGCTTTTAATTCAGTTGAAGGTGCTGAGCATATGCAATTGGAACTTGAGAATGCAAAACAAGTTATCTCTAATTTGCAAAAGCAGCTTGGTGAATGCAAGACAGTACAAGATGGCATTAGGAAACTAAGTCCTAACATAAAGGTCCATGAACATAGAGACAAATGTATGCAAAGTCATTGTTTCTTTTTTCAATCCAAGGAAGGTCAGTTACCAATTTTTCAATCTGATATACATACAGAAAAGGAGAAGGCAAACCATTCTGCAAAGTCAATCGAGAAGTCAGAAATAGACCTGGTACATTGGAAAGGTAATGTTCATATTGTTGATTTTCAGACCAAGACCCTTCAATCAGATGTTGAAATGTTGAAAAGACCACTGGCTGAGTGTAGGAAACAAAACAAAGAAGTAATGAGAAGGGAGAGTCAGCTACAAGATGAAATAGCTGCAATGCAGGAGTCTCTTCAAAATATGAGAAGTAATGGTGTTGAAGAGGTAAAGGGAACTAACTCTCTGCTGTATTCCATTAAGGATGTAGAATATGCACATCAATTGCAAGCATTACAACATGAGACATTGGAAGCTAGACATGCTTTGACTCTTTTAGAAGAGCACAACAAAACTGATCAAGAGTCTATGTGTGATGCCATAATGGCTAGAGAAAGAAAGAGGAGACAAAGTGCTCCCATTGAGATTTCAGTTGCACAATTGAGTGATACAGTCTTAGTTGCTGAACACCAACTAGTTGACAAGGGACATGATGAAGCAATATTACAAGAGAAAGTCAGAGATTCAGATCATGCAGCAGCGTCAAAGGAGGATCAACTTTTGGAAATGGATTCTCAGTTGAATGGCATGTGGCAGAAAACAGAGAGGCCTATGGTAAAAATGAGACAAGCATTAAAATGTTTGAAAGATGTGCAGGACAGCTTAGAGCAGAACTCTGCATATCAGATTAGCATGTTGCAGGGACCCAAGATGGACAACATTGCAAGCTTGCAGACCAACTCTCGGATGGAACTGAGTTTCTTTTCTTTCCCTTGGGAGTATGATGCAAGAGCATCAATTTCAAGGTATTTTTATGCTTTATTTGGATGATAGGAGTCTAGTTGAGTTGATTTAGGTTTGTGGACTACATTAGCATCATAATCCAACGGTTAGGTTAGGTTAAAGAGTCTAGAAATTCAAATTACTAAGTTTCCCCCCAAAAGGTAATTTGAATCTTTGTAGTGTTTTTGGTGTGTCACAAGGTTGAGATTGGTCCCTCAACTCTTTATTTTGGCTTTCATAGGTTAAATAAGGTATTTAAAGGACGATGGTAGTCATGTAAGGGTCTTTTGTTGTTTTGCTTCTTAGTTCATGTTAAAAGTTGCACCAAAAAGGCAAAAAATGTCAAGTTCAATGACATAAGCATTAGGGCTATTGATTTGGTAAAATACCCTGTTACTTTACAATTTATTGATAGTTTTTCCTGTGAAACAAGAAGAATGGGAAGCAAGATTTGGTAAAATACGCTCCAAGAAGAATGGGAAGCAAGATTTGGTAAAATACCCTGTTACTTTGCAATTTATTGATAGTTTTTCCTGTGAAACAGCAAGAAACTTGCTTGGTACGGTTTTGTACGGCCTGGTACATAGCCTAAAGGTGGATGGGCGTGTAAGCACTGTCTTAAGAGTCGAATGCATTTTGTTTGATTTGATTTCATGTTAAAATGAGCAAGTTCTGAGGAAATTAGTGCACACGGGTTAATGACAGACCTAGGGTTTACAGTGAGTGTATAAATTGCATGACTTTATTTACAGCCGTTTAAAAAACATGAAACTTGGTACTGATTTTCTATAGGTCTATATGCATGTGCTCACAAAAGGAGGGGTTCTAAATCATTGATTGGTGTGAGTTATTAAGGACAGTGTGTTCCATTTTGCTGTTAGACTGTGTAAAAGCTTTTACTTTGAGGGTTTTGTGCAAGATTTATTTATGTAAGCATTGGTTATTGTTAAGAAGGGTTTGAGGGAAGTCTTTAGAGAGTGTACAAGTGCTTAGGACCAAAGATGTGTCAAAATCAAAGAATGTTGGTTTCTTTTTAGAGTTGAACCTAGGAAGAATGCTTGTAGGATAAGTTGCAGGGTATAAGTTGCTGCCATCTTTGAAGGAGCAGGGAATCTTGTGCTTATTGTTGTCAAAACCACATTGTCATTGCCTTTGAGAACTCCTTGAGTTTGCAATAGCTTTTGCTCTGCATCAAATCTCTCACCTCATTCTAAACTATACCAATCCCTGGAAAAAAGTGGTGTACCAACATATCTAAACTTTGAACCCATACTCATCCCCATACCTGGACCGGCAACTTAGGAAAAAACTAAAAAAGAACTAAAAAGTTAAAATAGGTTGACCTATAGATGAAGAAGAAAAGGACCAAATGGATAACATATGACTATAGCATAATCACGGATGGTGGACTAATATTAGACACTGCCCACTCATTAACATTATAGTTTCATATAATGATGGACCTTACTTACCAAGGGCAATTAGTTGATCAAGAAACACAAGGATGTTAATTTTCAAATCCAAATCCTAAGAGAAGTCATCAAGGAAGCTAGTCCTCAAAATGTAGAGTAGATGATTAATGATGCAACATGTGTTTATAGGAGAGTAGGGAAATTGATTCACTCCACATAAATGGGCATCTATTAGACCCCTTGTTGTGTGCATGTTAGGAACAATGCAAGAGACATTTGAAAGATAGAGTGGATTAAACAAGTGGTGGTGAATGCAACAAGGTGCAAATGTCCATTTGCAACCACTACACCTCATTTGCATTGTTTCAAACCTTTGCAAGTAATGAATTCCTCAAACCAGCCCAAACCTAGTTTGCTTCCTATTTTATTCAACTTCGAGGGATGTTGGGGTTGCAAAATTCCTTGCAACTTATTATTATGACATAGGAATGGAATAGGTGGAAGGAATCAACAATAGAGGAGAGGATGAGCATGAAGGAGATTATGGTTAGTGATACTTAATAGTTGAATGTCAAATACATCAGAACTTTTGTATCCTATGTTTTCACTATCATTAGGCCTAGGGATTCTAACAATCGTAGTCTTGGGGAGATCTACGCGTGCATTGATTGCATGCCTAACCAAACAAAGGCCACTATTCGTGAGAGAGACCCCATCCTAGAGTACTACATTGACTATATTCACCCCATAATCAAAAAAGGTGGGAGAATTTTAACTCCCTTCTACACATGGCTCATATGCTCGAAATCCAAAGTGGTATGTGCATAGACCTAGCAAAGCTCTTCCAATCAATGACCACAAGATGAGGAATTGGCTTATGACAACCTTTAAGAAAATGTATAATCGAAAGGAAGCTTCATTGATCAAAACTCAATTGATAAAGTTTGCAAAACTAGATGGATACAAGTCTCCAGCAAGGATTGATAGGCACACTTTGGCATAGGCCAAGTCAGTTGGTGGTGAATCTATGGATCTCTAGGATTATTGTGCCCACTTGCCATTCTTCTTCTCTCACATTTTTCTAGTTCCTCTATTGTTGAGAGGAATTGGTCCACATATAGCTTTATTCATTCTCTATAAAGGGCCAAACTTACTATGTGAGAGTGGAAAAAGTCATTGTTGTATATATTGCCTTGTGTCTCATTGATTGAAAGAAACCTAAGTATGGGCAAAGCATAGTGACATAGCGGGTGTAGACACCTAAAATGTGACCATACCCTAACCACACTTGACTTTTACCTTACTATTTATTTAATTAATTTATCCATCACCTTTAGCCCACACTATTCTAAGTCATTAATAAAATAAATATATATTATTTGTTTAACTAATTTTACCTTCACCTTTAAGTAAATTTATATTTATTTAATTAAGTCTAGCCTTATCCCCAAATCCTCTAGCTAAATTAATTAATTAATTTAGGCTAATTAATCCCCACCACCTTTTCATACATTATTTAATTCCAATTTATTCCTCAATCCTTGTCCATTTAATCCTAGCCATTGATTCCATTCACATGGATCACAATCCAAACTTGTCATCATGTGACAAGTATCCCTCCCACCTTTATCCTTTCATATGTGAAAGGATGCAAAAGTCAAACTAAATTTGGATCTCATCGTACATATCCAAATCTCAACCATTCACATAAGGATGTTGCCCTAATCAAATCCTAAACCTAGCCCTTATCCCTCATGTGACACTTGTCACATGACTACAACTTTGATCCAAACCCTAATCCTCATTCAATCCTAGTCATTCATTAACCAATCTATCATGGCCCTTGATTACCTTCTTGGAAATTCTATAAATTAGACGCCTCTGATCCCATTTGGGCAATCTTGCATTATCATATTGTTATGTTGTCCAATTTTCTATTGAATAATCTTGATCATACCATCATGTTGTTGAAACCTTGAGCAACCACATTCATCTATCAACACATCAACATATCATACTTGATCTTTATGAGGTTTACATGTATTTGGTTTGAATAGGCTAGATTTGATGCATATTTCATTAAGTCATTTGCATGCAATACAATGGGATGTAGATCTTGAAGAGATGCAACAAGTTGTTGAGGAGTAATTGGTTGGGCTTACAGTGCAAGATGAGGATACATTTCATTCCAATAGTTCCAATGATGAGGACTTTCTAATATATTTAGTCAATGATGATGACTTTATCAAAAAAAAAAGACTAGCTATGGACATTTTTTTTGGTATTCTTATTTTGTCATTTTAATATTTGTCACTTTAGACTCCAGTTGGTATTCTCAGCTCATTTATACAATGAGACTTTGTAATGGATTCCACTTTTCACTAATATGATATTCAAATGATAACATTTACAATTTGAGAATTGAATCTTGACATTGTTCAATTGTTATAACTTATCAATTATCAGTTGTTTTTAGTGTGTTCTCGATTTTGTATTTACTAGTTAATCTTGTACTTTCTTTTGGTCTATGTGTATTTATACATCTAACCCCCCAACTACCATACCCCTCACTCCACCCCAAAAACATTGACTAAAAAGTAGTCATTATACTTAATCACTTGCCACAATAATTACGAAAATTTTTTTAAGAAAGTATCAATAATTACAATTACTCCTATTTCTTGCTCTTCTCCCTCTCTCATCCAAATGTCATCCTCTAAAAAAAGAAATTGAAATTCAATTTGCATATATACTTCTGCAAGTCGCACAAGATGGGAAACATGCAGACTTGCACAAGGTCCCTAAAATCCGTGATTTCTTACAATTGCAGATTGCGACCATGTCTTCTGGTCAAATTCTTAGTCATTTATGCACTTCAAACATATCTTGACCATGTCCTTATTTTACCGGTGGAGTATGGGAGTCCATCTCCCATTTACAAGCATCATTTCTAGCCATTAATGGCATCCTAGGTCACACAAAAAGGTAGGTAGGGCTTTTTTTCAAACGTCAAAGTTTCGAGACTTTGCATACCAAGGGGGTTAAGGGGAAAAATGCCCCAAAGGTCCAACAAGCATGACAATATGAGAAACTCTAAAATCCTAAAATCGGATTTAGAGGGAAATGTGTGCCAGGATAGCATGATGTCGAGCTTTCGGGGAAAGCGTGACTGGGATGAAAAGTCTGACAAGGATGGAGAGATGAACTCCAACAGCCCAAAAGACAAAGAACAACTTTTGAGGAGTTAGGGAATGTAATGACCAACCCCAAATAATTTTTTTTTGTTTTAGCACCCTTGCTGATAATATTTTCTGATTGTGTTGTTTGACTGTTTATTGCATGGTTTGTTGTGATTTGCATTTATTTGAGCTTGCTTTTCATAATGAACCAAGAGCAGAAACATTGAAAGAGAATACACTAGCAAATAGCATTGAAAGCATAATAAAATCTGTCTAATAACCACTGTAAAAAACTGATTGGAAAGGTTACAAAGTCATAATCAGATTAAACATTTTCAGACCTGGAAAATGTAGCAATCTGCAGCCAAAGGGGGGCCTTAGAAAGAGTCAGAACAGCAGCAAGGGTTCTTCAAATAACCAGCACAGCAAGTGGAAAATCACCTTTATCCTCCATGATTACCAGCTTCAAGCAAACTATGAAATCAGACTTAGGCCGCTGTAAAGGATAACCAACCAGCACTTAGACTAAATCAATTCCACCAACCAAGCCGACCCCAAATATCATCATATTTTTAAATGATCAAAAATAAGTATTTTCAGTCCTGAATATGAAGCTTGACAATCTATGTAAACCCATCAAAACGGCATCCTCTGAAATCAATGTTTGACCTGATTCTCCTTGTTTCCCTAGCAACTGCTAATGCTGCCAACAGTGTACAAAACCCAGCAATCAGGCACCTTCATTTAACAGATTGGCAACTGATTTTTTGTCCTGAAAAGGGCATCCCTGCCCTAGAAGTCAATCTGCTCCTATAAATAAAATCTTTCTCCAAAAAATCTAAAACAGCACTCTTTGGAGTAGCCCTAAATAGAGACATAAATAGATGCAATACCCATAATGATATAAAATTTCTTCTCAGAATTATGAGCTGAAATATGGGTTTCAGGTGCAAACTGAAAGTGCCCAGAAATTACTAAAATCACCACCAAAATGTATTTTACCATCACCGAAATTGAAGCCAAGATTAAACAAGCCAAAACTAACAACTCCACTTCAAAAATGATCAAATATCTTCATCTCTAAACTCTATAATCTGCAACTTTGAAGCATCGAATGAAGCTCCTGTGTGAAGCCTCCAATATCCTCTCTTGATGTGGTCTTTCACACACGAAGAAAGGTGTCCCTGCAGAGGTTTTCGTCTCAGCAAGTCAATCTAAAACCCTCAAAGCCCAAGCTTCAAGAGAAATGTACGGCTAGGTTCCAAATCGAAACATCCATAATGAAAATAAGCCTCCAACATGAACTTTTATCAAAGCTTCTCCAGCAACCCTAAAATCCACGCCAAAACTCCAAGGCTTTGATTTTAATTTATCTTTTAATTCTTCCTTCAACTTGAGCGCCCAAAGTATATGCCTCATTAAAAAGATATAACTTTAAATCTTTACCTCAACATTAGTTTTAATATTAATTCCATTTTTTCTTCTCCTTAGGCGTCCCCTTAAAACTGCACTACAAAATGATATTAAAGTTTAAAAACAACTTCAAGTCATTCATTAGGCGTCCAAGTTCCTTTTTATGTCCCCTCAAGATCCTCAACGATTAAATATAAAGTTACTTCATTAAAGCTCACTTTTCAAAACTTTAATCAAATATTTAGATGATCCAACCTTAGTAACTTTTAACCAACTGAATATGGTGCTGCTGAGACCTCCCTGTCCAGGACCGGCTAACCCTAATTGACTTACTATTTTTAGAAAGTCCTAAAAATAGTGAATAATGCCCTGAGACTCGAGCTGAAGAGAGATTGAGGCACTCGAGAAAGCTCACTAAAGACCAAAGCACCATACCAGGCCCCCTGCTAAAAATAGCACTTACTAAAAATAGTAAGTGTGCCAGAATCAACCCTAACTAAAAGAGGGTGTCGTAAAATGGGGACATTACAGGGAAGGGGTGATAGGAAGATAAGAGAAAACTTGAAACTTTGAAAGCTTGATAAATCTTACGCAAATTTCAAGGACTTCCATGTGTTAGATTTATGATCAGATAATAAAGGCAGAAATATAATTCAAAATCAGACACAATAACACAGCATATACTCTAGGAAAACCATCCACATGAGGGAGAAAAACCCAGCAACAATATATCACTTATATATTGAATATCAAGTAATGAACTCCTTTACAATCAGGCCAATTATGAGGCCAAACACAGCACCAAAGTGATGCAATATCACTTGAAGATAATACAACACTTTTGATAAATATATTGACCTCCTTCAATGACTTCAATCTGAACTTGTATATATTTGCACTTCCTTGAACTCGAACTAAAATGCAATAAATCAATACAATACAATGAAGAAGCATCGAATATATATATACACATGATAAGGAAAGGACGCATCTCTTCATGTCAGCCTTCACAAGAGTCGTGTCTCCTAGAATCATTAAGTCGGCCTCCAAAGATTGTATCTCTTCAAGAATCACATCTCCAAGATGTCGGCCACATTAACAATGATTAAATATTAATTGATGTGTAATGATGAAGCGCCTCTTCATCAATTGTTGCCTTACAAATTAAATAGCTGTTAGGCTATCATTTAATTTGTTCTTCATAGAATGATCTGGGCTAGAAAGTAGAAGCCCGACGCTGCCAATAACATCAACACTCCCTCTCAGCTAGGGAGGAATACTTTCAGCTATGCAAGACATATTACCTCATCGTGATGTCAACCACCATGGCTACTCCCATGTATGGTAAATGTGCACAAGTGCCTATCACGGAATCACTCAACGTGATATCGTCATCTCATCATAACGTTCACCATGGCTACTTTCAGAGGGTGACAAGCACAAGTACAAGAAAATCATCACGGACTCTCTCACGTGATGTTGTCATGGAGTCACACACGACATCCACCAGGGCTACTCCCAGAGGGTGGAGACAAGGGCTTTCACCTCAAATCTCTCTCACAGAGAGAAATGCATTAACAAGGGCTTGCACCTCAAATCTCTCTCACAGAGAGAAATGCATTAAGGAAGATCACTGATGCTAACACTCCCTCTCAGCTAGGTCTTCATTCTCCACCATACCAAGCTTGTCTCGAAAGTACACAAACTTTATTCTGGAGAGAGAGTTGGTGAGAATATCTGTCGTTTGCTCATCAGTGCTGATATACTTCAACTAGATCGCTTTCCTCAATACCATATCTCTGATATAGTGGTATTTGATCTCAACATGTTTAGTTCTGTCATGAAACACTAGATTGTTTAGTTCTGTCATGAAACACTAGATTGACAGAAAGCTTCACACAGCTTTGATTATCACAATGAATGACAGTCGGCTCCAATGATTGTCCAAACAATCCTGCAAGGAGCTTCCGAAGCCACACTACTTCTCAAGCTGACACAAAAGCTGCAATATACTCAACCTCTGCGGTGCTTAGTGCCACTGAAGACTTCTTCCTGCTACACCAGGATATCATCGTAGACCCCAAACTAAAGCAACATCCAAAGGTGCTCTTCCGATCAACAACACACCCTACCCAATCAGAATCAAAATATCCATGCAGCTTCAAGTCCATACCAGAAGAATATCTCAAGCCATACCCAACTGTGCCACGCAAGTATCTCAAGATATGTTTTGTTGCAACTAGATGTATTTTCCTTGGTTCACACATGAACTAACTAAGTGCACTCACTGCATAGCAAATATCTGGTCTAGTATTGACTAGATACATCAACGATCCAATCAACTGCCTATACATTGTGGGATCCACCAGATCTCAACTGGTTGCAACCTCTTTTAGCTTCTGCAAGTTGGTCTCCATAGGCGTAGATATGGATTTGCAATCCATCATACCGAATCTCTTCAGAATGTCAATTGTATACTTCCCTTGACTCAAAATGATCTCATCTGGCTTCTACCATACTTCTAAACCAAGGAAGTAGTGCATGAGACCAAGATCCTTCATTTCAAATTCAGAAGCTAACTCCTTCTTGCATTTGATAATGAGGTGATCTTCTCCTATAAGAATTGGATCATCAACATAGAGAACCAAGATCAATGCTTCGCCATCAATTACCTTGAAGTATAGATTTGAATTAGCATCATTCTTGGAGAAGCCCAAGCCTAACAAGTATCGATCAATTCTTTCGTACCAAGCACGAGGAGCCTGCTTAAGGCCGTACAAAGCCTTCTTCAGACTGCAAACATGAGACTCCTTCCCATGAACCTCAAAGCCATCAGGTTGCTCAATATATACCTCTTCCTCGATTACACCATTTAGAAATGTTGTCTTCACGTCCATCTGGTGTATCTTCCATCCTTTAGACGCTGCAATAGCAATGATGGTCCTAACGGATGTATAACGAGCAACTGGAGCAAAGGTTTCCTCATAGTCTACTCCCTCTTTCTTAGAGAATCCTCTAGCCACGAATCTAGCCTTGTACTTCTCAAAGCTCCCATCAACCGCATGCTTGATCTTGAAGAGCCACTTAGAAGAAACAACAGATCTTCCTTCAGGTCTAGGTACGATGTCCCAAACATCATTCTTGAGGATGGATTGATACTCTTCAGCCATAGCATCTCTCCATACTTGTTGACTAGTAGCTTCTTCAACACTTGAAGGCTTAGACTCAATGATTTGACTCATCAATGCAACATAGCTTGAAAACTTGTGAGGTCTCTTGCTTTCTCTGAATGTTCCTCTCGGGGCTGCAAACCTTTCTACCTCCTGCATTGTTTGCCTGGCCCAAAGAGGTCTCTTACGACCAATCACAATGTCTCTAGGCCCATCAGTAGGTTCCAAAGGCTCAGCTGGATCATCATCTTCTTTAGGATCAGTAGCCTCCCTCTGAATCTCAGGAGTATGGTCAACTTCCATATCCTAAGACTCTGGGTCTTCATTGTCTATCTCCATATGAGTGCCCTTAGATCTCTTGAATTCAACATCCTCCTCAAATGTGACACCCCTACTGATCTCTATGAGTTTCTAACCTGGAGTGTAAACCCTGTAGGCTTTTGAAGACTCACTGTAGCCCACAAATATTCCCTTCTTGCTAGATGGTTCCAACTTTGTCCTTTTATCTTAAGAAACATGAACATATACAGGACATCCAAAGATTCTCAAATGACTTACTTCCGGATTCACCCCTGTGAATGCTTCTTCGAGAGTCATGTTCTCCAAAATTCAGTGAGGGCTTCTATTCTGAACATACACAGCTGTCCTAGATGCTTTAGCTCAAAGGAAGATTTGCAGATCTTGATCATGAATCATGGCTTTGGCTGCTTCTACAATAGATCTATTCTTCCTTTCTGCAACACCGTTTTGTTGAGGATTGTAAGGGACGCAGAACTCCCAATCCTTGCTTCAATGCAAAAGTTACAGAAGCTTCTAGAGATGTACTCTCCTCTGTTGTCGGATCTCAGAACTATGATACTTTTCCCAGACAAGTTCTCTACCTGAGCTTTAAATTCCTTGAATCTTTCAAGTACTTCCTCAGATTCCTTAGACTTTACGAAATAAATCCAAGTCTTTCTAGAGTAGTCATCAATGACAATCATGTAATACAAGAAACCACTCAAAGAAGCAACAAACATTGGACCACATAAATCAGAATGAATAAGATCTAGAATACATTTAGATCTACTTTCACTACTATGAAATGGACCTTTAGTATTCTTACCCAATGCGCAACCTCTGCAAGTGCCTTCATGCTCCTGGTTGAGCTTAGGAAGGCCCATGACCATCTTCTCCATGGTTGGTAGTGCTCGAAAGTGAAGGTGAGCAAGTCTTCTATGCCAAAGCTCACACGAACTTGATGAATCATGCAACAAAACCTAAAGTGGACGAGTGCAAAGTTTGTAGAGAGACTCGTGTCGAACTCCAATCACCCGAGCAGTCTTGATACTTGAGTTCTTCGGCCATGCAAGAACTTTACCTTCTAAGAATGCAACTTGAAATTCCTTGTCCTCCAAGGCTGAGATAGAGACAAGGTTCTGCTTAATACCAGGAACAAATAGAACGTCACTCAATTATAAGGAGATGCCAGAATCTAGGTGAAGAGAGGAGGTCCCAATTCCTTTCACAAAATAACTTGCATCATCACCAATAATGACTTGAACACTAGAATCTCTCTCCACCAAATCAGATAGATGCTCTCTAAATCCAATGATGTGGCGAGAAGCACCACTATCAATCAACCAAGTGTTTTTGTCTATAGGCACATTGCTTGATAAGGCAGAATAGAATAGAAAAGCACTTGAATCCTTCTACGGAGAGATCTCACCCACATCTGCAATTGAAGCCTGCTGCTTAGGTCGAGTTGGACAATCCTTTGCATAGTGACCAAACTTGTCACATCTAAAACATTGAATGCGAGAGACGTCCTTCTTCTTCTTAGATGCAGGGGCACCATCTAATCCTTTATCTCTATTCCTCTTGAAGTAGCCTTTCTTCCCTTCTTTTCCTTTCTTCTTCGAGGATTGAGTGGCAAGAACATGAATGTCTTCATTTGTAGAGTTTTATCCAATGCCTCTCGCAGCCAACCTTGATTCTTCTTGAATACAATCCACCCTCAAAAAATCAAACTTAGGAAGTTTTGATCTTCCACTGATTCCTTGAATGAATGGCTCCCAAGATTGAGGAAGACCATTAAGAGCCAACATAGCCAAATCCTTGTCATCAACAATATGCCCAATGGTAGAGAGCTAATCTCTCAACTCGGTGATCTTCATGAAGAATGTGATGACGGAATCTCCTTTCGCCATCTTGATATGATGAAGTTGTTGCTTTAATGCAAGAGCTCTGCTTGTGTTATTTATCACATACATCTCCTCCAAGGTCTTGAACATCTCCCTTGTTGTTTTCAACTTGGAAATAATAGGCACAATGTGATCTTTCACAAAATCAACCAACATCTTTTTCGCCTTAGTGCCATTTTTCTTCCATTGAGACTTCTCATTCTCATCGGATGGTTCGGGAACTTCGCCCTCCACGAACTCAGCTAACTCATTTTCTTCCAAGGCGAGCATTACTCTAAACTTTCAAGATGTGGAGTTGGCAGCACCCTCGAGTCTATCTTCGATCTTGAGCCCGTTCACCATCTTGACAATAAGATAAATGCAAGAGAATGAGAATAAGAGAGTATGAAAGCATTGCTTATGAGAAATCTAATCAAGATCTTTCTTATACCCGCTCTAATAACATGTTAGATTTATGACCAGATAATAAAGGTAGAAATTTAATTCAAAATCAGACACAATAACACAGCATATACTCTGGGAAAACCCTCCACTTCAGGGAGAAAAACCCAGCAACAATATATCACTTATATATTGAATATCAGGTAATGAACTCCTTTACAATGAGGCCAATTATGAGGCCAAACACAACACCAAAGTGATGCAACTTGAAGATAATACAACACTCTTGATAAATATATTGACCTCCTTCAATGACTTCAATATGAACTTGTATATATTCACACTTCCTTGAACTCAAACTAAAATGCAATAAATCGATATAATACAATGAAGATGCATCGAATATATATACACATGATAAGGAAAGGACACATCTCTTCATGTCGGCATTCACAAGAGTCGTGTCTCCTAGAATCATGAAGTCAGCCTCCAAAGATTGTATCTCTTCAAGAATCGCGTCTCCAAGATGTCGGCCACATTAACAATGATTAAATATTAATTGATGTGTAATGATGAAGCGCCTCTTCACCAATCATTGCCTTACAAATTAAATAGCTGTTAGGCTATCATTTAATTTGTTCTTCATAGAATGATCTAGGCTGGAAGTAGAAGCCCAACGCTGCCAATAACATCAACACCACGGAGTTCCAGACCATCCAAGGTGCATGGAAAGACTTGACAAAATAGGGAATGGTCAAAATTTTGACTCCAATAGGATACATAGAGCAATCGGTGGACTTTCAAAATGTCAGGGGTTGGAAAGAATTCATAACGCATGTCGAGGATTGGGGTGTCGAAGAATCAAGGGGAGAGGGACCAAGGAATGAATGAATGAGGAAGTCCGAAAGTCTGACAAATAAAAAGAATGAAGCAAAATGAGACAGTAAAATGAGGTGCAACACTCCTTGCGCCCATCTATCTTAGAAAACTTGTTCTATGTAATGTCCCACCTTGACTGGAACAATTTTTTGGTGTGTTTCAATGTAGTTTTGAAATATATTTGCAATAGTTTTCAATAGACAAATGAAGTGCAAGCAATAAAGAAATGTGAAGCGATTAATCAACTCAAGAAAGATACAATATTCAGAAATATAGAAGGCTAAACATTCCAGATTTTAACTCAAGGAAAAATATATATTTTTTCTCAAAACTAGGAGCAACCAGATGCATAAATGTCATTACATATCTATTTTGAAATACCCAGAAAATGTTATTGCTAGTTACAGGTCTGATCACAACAAACCAGCAAACTAGCACTCACAAATTTGTTCATAAAACATCAAACCCTCTTTTCTCCAACCTGAAACTAGCATGCAACCATGTAGAAACCCTAGGCGCCACAAATGGAGGTCATAGGAGCCTAAAACCCTAGGCATTTTTCCAAGGAAGAAGCACATGCTCCTGTTGTAGCTGAATGGCCCTGCTGGAGGTGTATGGCCAGCAAAGGAGTCACCAAATATATAATATTTTTCTGTTTTGGGAATGCTACAAATACCTTCACAAATCTGTTGTCAAAATATCTCGTCAATCTATAACACAACTCAAGTATATTATTGCCAATGAAACCCACAATCAAAGTTATGGCACCAGTAAACCCTCAGGAAACCCTCACATCCAAACCAACAAGGATTACTTACAAATCAACAAGTAAATCCTTCAAATTCAAACAATAAATCTTCCAGTATCCTGTTAATCCATCAAACCCTGAAAATGGAATTCTTCCCTGTAAATCGTTGAAGCTCAAATATAATTCCTGGATGAGATTATCCGATCAAGTGCTCTTGGGTGATCTTCCACACCTGAAAACATTGTCCTCTTTGAGGGATTTCGTCCTCAAAAATCTATGGCTTTCACAACCAGCGAACCCTTCCTGAAGCTCTTCTCAAATTTTGTGTAAACAAGAATAATAATAATGAATATGCAAAATGAGCTCTCAATGCCCTTTTATATTAACCATGCCCAATTTGAGTTTGAATTTCATTTCATTTCATTCTCTTTAATTTCCCCAACTTTCATTCTTTTAATTTTGATGCACAACTTAATAATATAACATCCCTTTTAAAGTCCACTTATATCTCCCTTTTAAATTGGCACTTAACATTATATTATAAAGTGCACTTTAAAAATCACTTATATCCAAGGAAACACGAGGACGCGTCCCCTGGGTATTTGCCCCCCGTCCCCGTCCCGGTGTCGTTTCGGGGACAGGAAACGCGTAGGGGACGGCTGTCAGCCGTCCCCCAGAAGTCCCCAAAATTCGGGGACGTCCCCGATTGAGAGAAACGTCCCCGAGTGGACAGGGGACTGCCAGGCCGTCCCCTGGACGGATAGGGGACGCCTAGCCGTCCCTCGACCGTCCCGGGGACGGCCGGCCGTCCCCTATCGCACAGCAGCAAAAAAGACATAAAAATAAAGTTTTTTTTTTAATTTTTTCTTTTTTAAAACATTGCTTTGTGGGCCCCACGCCTTCCCAACCCTAATATGGCCACTTAAAACATTTTTTTACCTTCATTTGATCTCATTTTAACTTGCCAAGATAAAATTGCAGCCAAGAGCAAAAGTGAGAAGAGAAAGAGAAGGGTTTGAAGGAGTTGTTGGAGAAGAAAAACCAGCATTTAGGAGGAAGAAAGGAGAGCATTAAGCAAGCAACCAACAAAAGAAGTGAAAGAGGTAAGTTAATCTCTCATTATCTTTCATTTTTTTTCATTTTTTTCTAAGTTAAAATGATAAAATGTATGATTTTTTGTTTTTTTTTTTAATTTTCAGTTTGCAAAAACCAAAAGAAAACAAAATGAGCAGCAATAGTGAAGATAGTGGGGATGTTGAGAGGGGGGAAGAAAACCAATCAATTCATATGGGGCAGCCTCAAACAAACCCATTTGATATCCCTTCTGAAGACTTGAAAAAATATGCAAAAGGCCCTTTTAATTCTAAAAAACCTCTTCTTCAACTAGCATCACGTATAGACAAAGGCAAAGGGAAAAACACTGGGGGTAGTAGATTGTGGCTATGTCACATTTGCAAAGAAAAATATAATGGGAGCTATACAAGAGTCTATTCTCATCTATTGGGTTTTGGAGGCCATGGGGTCAAGGGTTGTAAAGATATAAAAGATTTTGAGAGGATGGAGTGTTATAGATTGCACTTGGAGGCCGGAGGAAGGCCTATGGATCAGCTTATGCAAACTCAATCCGCACATTCAACCTCACCTATGCCCTCTATGCTTGGTAGTCCTAGTGTTGGTAGTGGTAGTAGTGGTGCGGGTGGTGTTCATATTTCCACAAGAGGGAAGAGGAAGGCTGCTACTTCTAGTGAGCAGCAAAATACAGTTGAAAATATGTTCAATGTGCAAGCACGAGATGTGGCAGATTCTTCCATTGCCAAATTTTTCTATGCCCATGCTATCCCATTCCATGTAGCACGTTCTCCCTACTTCAAACAAATGTTTAGAGATGTGGCAAATGTTGGTACCTCATACATTCCCCCTGGAGAACATAAATTACGTACTACACTCCTTGAAAAAGAATATTCTAAGGTGAGTGTGGTGATGGAGGACATGAGACAGTGTTGGATTAGAACAGGTTGCTCTATTATCATGGATGGGTGGACCGATATTAGACAACGGCCACTTATAAACATCATAGTCACATGTTCAGCTGGTCCATATTTCCTTAGAGCCATTGATTGTTCTGGAAAGCGCAAGGATGCAGAATTCCAATTTAATATTTTGAAAGAGGCTATAGAGGAGGTTGGGGCAACCAATGTTGTGCAGGTGGTTATTGATTCAGCACGTGTGTGCAGATTAGCAGGTTTGATGGTTGAGAGTGCTTACAAGCACATCTTTTGGACTCCTTGTTGTGTTCATGCGTTGAACAACGCATTGAAAGACATAGGGAAGATGGATTGGGTGCACCAGGTGGTTGTAGATGCTAGAGACATTCAGATGTTTATTTGCAACCATCACACCTCACTTGCCCTCTTTAGGACATTTTCAAGGAAGGAATTTCTCAAGCCTGTAGCAACAAGGTATGCCAGCTACTTTATTTTGTTAGAGAGGATGCTTGAGGTACAGGAGGCCCTACAGTTGATGATGGTTAATTCAGAGTGGAATAGATGGGCTATGGCAAGCACTGCAGAAGGGAGAAGCATCAAACAAAAAATTCTTGATGATAATTGGTGGTCCAATGTGAGGTAAAAAAATTGTTAATTAATAATTTGTTATTGATTGCTGATTTTATAAAAATATATATATATGATTTTATTATTAATATTTTTTTATTTTCTAAGTTCTAACTTGTCTTTTTTCAAATTTTTTTTTGCAGATTTGTTTGCTCCATCATTTCACCTATTGTGGATGTCATTAGATATGCTGATACAGACTCTCCAAGTCTTGGAGAGATTTATGAAACTTTTGACTCCATGCTTGGAAAAATGAAGAAAGCAATTTCTAATAAGGATCCTAATTCGGGATTATATGAGCAAAAAATTAGGCCCATTGTGACAAGGTGGTGGAACACTATGAACACCCCGCTTCATATGGCAGCCTTTGCTCTTAATCCCAAATGGTATGTACCTAGACCTGGTAGGATGCCTCCTTGTGATGATGATGAGGTGAAAGAAGGGTTTATGAGGGCCCTTGCAAAAATATATTCAATTGAGGAGGCCAGTCTAGTTCGTACACAGTTCATTGATTTTGTTAATCTCCGTGGTCCAACATTCGGCAAACCAGAGGCCAGGGTAGATAGAACTACAGTAGCTCAAAAGGATCCTATTGGATGGTGGTCATGGCATGGGAAGGATGCACCACAATTGAGGACGCTTGCTGTTCGCCTCCTTTCACAGGTAATACTTTAGATTAACATAATTTGATTTAGATGAGTGATAGTGTTGAAGTTTGAACATTTATATAATCATAATTTAAATTGAATGTCCTAATTAGTAAATTTAAATTACTAATTTAGTTTTTAAATTTTGTCTCCTCTCACAGGTTGCTAGTTCCTCTGCTGCAGAGAGGAATTGGTCAACATACGGCTTTATTCACTCTATCAAGAGGAATAGGCTGACCTCTAGACGGGCAGAAAAATTAGTGGCTGTGCATAGTGCTTTGCGACTCCAGGATCGTCAGACTCCTGAGTATAGACAGACTCCAGCATTACGATGGGATGTTGATCCAGAGGATGTCACACAAATTGATGAGGAGGAGAGACAGGAGGGATTGGTTGGAGTTCCATTAGATGAGCTAACCCCTCACAGTGACAGTGACTCAGACTATGAGTCTGATTTTGATGCAGTGTTGGCAGATGCCGAGTAGTGGCAATCATCATACTTTCTATTTCTATGTTTTGCCTTTGGACACTTGTGACTTTGTCATTTTGACATTTGTAGTACAAACTTGTAGCCTTTTGGGCATTTTATTATTTTATATCATATGCACATTGACTATTTGACATGAATTTGAATTATGGTCCATGGATGCAATTAGGTAGCTGTAGTATTAATTTGTTTGATAATTCGATTCTATGATGCATATGTCAATATGATTGGTGATTGTTATGATTATCATTACTCATATGAATATCTTCAATTTGAAATTTCCCTATATTTTTAAAATTTATCTCTCTCTCTCCTTATATATATATATACTATACAGCCGTCCCCCCGTCCCCTAAAATCCCTTAAAAAATTTGCCGTCCCCGAAACGCGTCCCGCCGTCCCGGAAACTTGGTGGAACATAGCTTATATCCTTTTAAGCATAAAGTCCCTTTCAATTTATTAATAATGCATAAAGTTAAATTATTTTATTTGATGTTAATAATATTAAATCTATGTTGTAGGGTTCATACCCACAGGCCTCGAACCCCATTCGGGTGCGAACCCGGTTCGGGTTCGCCTGTGGGTACGCACAGGGTGCGTGCCCAACGCATATCTGGCCCAAAGGTACGCGGACCCGGGGGTAACAGCCACATACCCGAGTGTACCTGGGGGAACCCACGGCCCAGCACTTAAAAAGTGGGCCTAAAAGTTTAAAAAAAAACAATTTTTTAATTATTATTTTGCCTCCTAACCCTAAAACGACCCAATATGAGGCCTTTCAACAATAAAACATTTCATTTTTACCTCTCATTTTGCTCTTTCCATATTTTCTCTCCATCTTAGCATTTTGAAGGGAGGTGATTGCATTCAAAGCAGATCGATTGTGGAGTGGCAAATAGCTTCTACAAAGGAGATTTAAGTGTTCAAGGTATGCATTTAAACCCTATTCTTTAATCTTTTGATGAATTTTTGTAAGTTTCTTAGTTTTTGATGGATTTTTTCAAGTTTGTGAAGAAGTTTTTCAAGTATATATATTTTTTTTCATTTTTTTTATAGATTGCAACAATGGCCAGTAGTCAAAGTTCAGTAGGTGGGGAGGGAAGTCAAAAGTTCAAAATTGATAAAGGATCTCCTTTATGGAGTCATACCACAAGAATTTCACAAATTCGTGGAGGTGGGGGGTTTGTTTGGAAGTGTAATTTTTGCAATACACAATATAATAGCTCCTATTACCGAGTGAAACTTCATTTTATGGGCCCTAGTGGTAAAGGGATTAATATGTGTGAGGGCCCAAATAAGAAGGGGTTGTCTGCTGTACAAATAGCAGCATTTATAAAAGAACAAGAAGATGCTGACAAATCGGTTGCAAGAGGAAAACAAAGTAGTTATAGTTCCCGAAAGAAAAACAACAACAACATTACCCA
This sequence comes from Sequoia sempervirens, assembly GCA_007258455.2. NCBI lineage: Eukaryota > Viridiplantae > Streptophyta > Pinopsida > Cupressales > Cupressaceae > Sequoia > Sequoia sempervirens. The sequence continues at coordinate 33,024 of VDFB02029018.1, forward strand.
CTCAGATAGTTAGGCCCTCTAGACATCCCTTCTTGTCTATACCCTCTACGGGAGAAGAAGATGAAGAACCAGAAACCACCACCCGCAAGAGAGGTCCATTAGAGAAGGCATTTAAAATGGAGGCAAGAGATATTGCTGAAGAAAAAATTGCACGTTGCCTCTATGCCAATGGTCTTCCATTCAACTTGGTGAGATCACCATATTGGCGGGACATGGTGTCAACAATAAATAGTGCACCTCCTGGTTTCACAAGTCCTAGGTATGAAAAGGTGCATACCACCTTATTGCAAAAAGAGAAGAAATCTATAGAGGCCCAACTAAAACCAATTAGAGATTCTTGGGTTGAAACAGGTGTATCTATTGTTTCCGATGGATGGAAAGATTGCAAAAACCGTCCATTGATTAATGTTATTGCAGTGTCCCCCAAGGGGGCAATGTTTTTGAGGGCGGTTGACTGTGAAGGGGAAGTGAAAGATGCAGAGTTCATTTCCAGGATTCTCATTGACTCATAGAGATGGTGGGTAGTGAAAATGTTGTCCAAATAATTACGGACAATGCAAAAGTTTGCAGGGCTGCAGGTGCTTTGGTAGAGGCTAGATATGAGCACATCTTTTGGACACCGTGCACTGTACACTCCCTCAATTTGGTGATGCAAGCAATTGGCAACCAAATAGAGTGGGTGAAAGAAATATACCAGGAGTCCGAGGAGATCCAGATGTTTGTGACAAACCACCATATGTCACAAGCAATTTTCAAAACTTTTTCAAGATTGGAATTGTTGAAGGTAAATTTAATTTATTTAGTTTCATTTATCATTTGTCATGTTTTACATAATTGAATAAAATAATTTTTTGCATTATTTACATATTTTAAATGTGTTATTAACTTACTATTAACATGTTCTTAGTTTGCCGAGACCCGGTTTGCATCTCACACAATTGTTCTAAGACGACTTGTGAAGGTGAAAGATGCATTGAGTCAAATGGTTATTAGCAACCAATGGGGTATATGGAAGCAATCAAATTCAGAGAGGGCCCAAAAGGTCAAGGCATTGATCTTGCATGACGATTGGTGGGATCGTGTGAATTATGTATTGGAGTTCACCGAACCTATCATGTCTATGCTTCGGTTTGCTGATACAGATGAACCATGCTTGGGGGATGTCTATGATAGCATGGACACAATGTTGGAAAAAATAAAAATAGAAATACAAAAAAAAGAGAATGATCCTGAAGACACCTTGTACAAAAGGGTGGAAGCAATTGTTCTTCATCATTGGAACAAGATGACAACTCCATTGCACCTCCTTGCATATGCCCTATCTCCGAGGTACTATACCACTGAAGTACTTTCTATCCCAGGGAGAATACCGCCATATAGAGATTCTGAAGTTGCTAATGGGTATAAGACGGCATTTAGTAGAATGTTCAGTGATCCAGAAGTGCATACAAGTGTCATGAGAGAATTTGGAATGTTTATCACAGGAAAATCAAAAAATCATACCTCTTTTGTTGCTAGAGACCAATACAAAATGGATGCTCTTACATGGTGGTACCTCCATGGTCAAGATTATATGTACCTCCAACCTCTTGCAATCAAGATCCTCTCACAAGTAAGTTTTTTTTTTTTTGCCACTTGTATTGTAAAATTTAACACTTAACATTCTTGAATTTATCTTGCATTTTTTTATTCTTTTTTTAATTTTGTTGGTTTTCTCTCTAGGTTGCAAGCTCTTTTGCCGCTGAACGGAATTGGAGTACATACTCCTTTATCCACTCAGTGAAGCGTAACCAGTTGGCTGCAAAAAGAGCTGAAGACTTAGTGTATATTCATTCCAATTTGCGTCTTCTGTCACGTAAGGATCCTCAATACAGGTAGGGGGCAGTGAGGCTTTGGGATGTAGCACCCGAGTCTACTGACTTGGATGCAACCATTCAGGATCTTGCTAGAGCCACTATGGATGATGTGGGTGATATTGATGACATATCACATGGTGTTGGATCCGCTTTGGGTTCAAATGATGATGATTTTGAAGTTCAAACCGCTCAAAATCCAAGTCACGATGATTCTAACAATCCTTTTGATGATTGATGAGCACTTGAACAATGAACATTGAATCATGTTTCAATGTTTCATGAACTACATTTTGTAATTCAGTAATTTTATTTGAATATTTTTCAACTATCAATTGGCATTTAATATTTATCTTTGGCATTTGGCATTGATCAATGATCAAGTATCACTGTATCATACTATGAAATGATTTAGTTTTACAATTCTCTATATTTCTCTTATTTTTTTGTATATATAATACATATATATATATACACACGTACCCATACATACCCAAACCCCTAAAAAAATTTTGCCCATACCCACGTACCGGGTTCTCGTACCCAAACCCGTCCCCTAACCCGAACCGGTAACTTAGTATTAAACATATATATAGATACTCAGGGGTGTTTTTGCCATCCATTATCTTACACCTGTATAAATATTGCTATGCATAATAAAAGAATATTTAATTTATGATTTTTTATGATAGAATAGAAGATATGTTTGAATGTTTGGAACCCACCTTGTAGGAAGGGCCTGGGGTGTAAGCAAAAGGGGTAAATGAGGCTAGTAGGTAGCCAACCAGAGGGCACTTACACAGAGAGCCAAGTTACCCATTTATGCCCCCGCCCAACTCCACAAGGTGGCAAGTGTCTTCAAGGGGTTGGGACATTGATGGGGAAAGCAGGTACAAGCCGCCAAGGGAGAGGGTTGTGGTATACACCCTCTTAGGCTTGGTGTAGAAAAGACTTCGAGCGGACCCACCATGTCCCTTCTCCCAAACCCTAGCTTGCTTGCATTAATGATAATCTATGATGTGATGTAATTACCTAACTCTATTAATTATATATATATTTGCATATATTGTTCATGTGGTGATTGCAAGATTCAAACCCAGGTTGCATCATTAAAGAGATATTTGGTAATAACCCCGACCCGGTGGATCAAGATCATTATTGATTTTCCCCAAGTTTGACAATGTTATTTGTCAAACTAAATGAGTAATCTTCAAAAGCTTGACTCAAATACTATTCTCAAAATTTTTAATATCATAACCATCAGCATAGTGAAATGCAACTGTTATTATGAGTCCAAAAATTGCATGCCCAAGGAACGTTAACTTTATGTCCAATTTCTATAATAGAGCAGAGTTGCTTACAAACTTAGCATCAATTCAAAAGTTGCACAGAAAATTATTCTTCCAAATACAAATCATTATTCCAGAGATATGCACATATATATGTATATCAATGTACAGAGGAATCCAGTCAGGCCTGATTATACAAACTTGGTTTGGTTTGTAGTTTACACAAACTGAGCAGCACATTCAAATAGAATAGCAAGTTCCAAAATTTACTGGGGATGATAATTAACATTTAAGCGGCAGGAAATAATCTATACTGGAACATTGAAAATACCTATTAATCTCGGCATTCTGCATATACAAGACATAAGATTGATGACGGTATCTCCAGCATTCCGCTCATACATTATATAAGGAAAGTGCCAAGTGATTCACGCAACACAGTGCCGAAGTGGGAGCCAATAATACCTGAATCCTCAACGCTTAATAGAAATGTATTACTTCTGCAATATTAATACGGAGAACTCTTCTGCCACACGCCGCTCACCAAATATATCATAACCACGCCATCTGATGCGAGACTCAAAGAAACAGAACAATACACCCGTTCTCAGATGTCTGTGCTCCATTACGCTACCAATTTACACCATTCACGACTCCAGTGAAATGTGTTGGAGATAACAATCCCGATATCAACCAACGCCAATAGTGAACAATCCCGATATCCACCAATGCCAATGGTGAAGGCGTCAACATAATCATATATGAAGGATAGATGCGCTGCTAGTCACGATGACTCAAGAGTAAAAGAGTGGAGGACTCGACGGAAGAATCATGTTAGTCGTGCTTCACATCCCTCACTCCAAAGAGACATCAGCATGATTAGAGGCAATGTAGGAATACAGATAGCATCAATGTCGACAAACAAGTGCAACCGACACCCAACATTTCAATTGTCTCAAAGACTGTATTTATGAATGTTCACCCAATATAGAAGACCCGTAGGCACAGTGATAAATAATATTCTCGGGAGTGATACGTACCAATGATGTTCAATGGGATATGAAATTCCGACAAAGAAAACCGTCTATCTCCGCTATGGAGATTCTTGTCCAACACCAATAGATAATCCAATGACAACGGGTTGGAGAAAAGTCACGTTTCTGAATGAGGCCACATAATAATCATTCACGAGGAAGTCACAATAGTTTTGTTTCCCGTCAAGAACATTTAATCTGCATGAGGGACAATAATCATCGAACTCCCTGATACACTCCACCAAGTAAATCGACCATAGAACTCCATACAGAATAAAAGTAAATCACTCGATTATGCAATCTAGTCATGCTTGGGGCTACGTCCAGGCATGACCTTCAGCATCTGAGAGTTTTCGTTTCCAGATTTCAATTATCAACGGTTCCCAAATTCCTTAATTTTTCGTGATCCTCTTCTGTCGGCTTTCAAGCCCATATAACTTGCCGTTTTCAGTTTTCATAACTGATTCATTTTTACGGACTTTGGAAAGCTATAATTCTTCAAATATTTCGGGAGAACTCATGACTTCATAAAAGCAATAGTTTAGTCATTAATATTTAATAAAGGCATATTTTATAATTAATTAATTAAATAATAAAAAGTCTTTTAAAGAATAAAGACAATTTAATATTTAAATAATTAATCAGATCTTTTCAAAGCCTTATTAAAACAAGGACATCACAGTCCTCCCTTCCCAGAGATTGCTTGTCCCAAGCAATCGCATACCAAACCGTTACTCCATTCTGACATTATGCCACAAACTCCACGATATGAAGCGACAGGCCAAAAACCATGTGCAACAATGTATCAATCATGACAGTACCCAGATCCCAACCAAACCTCTGGGACACTGCTTTTTGCTGGGCTATTCTAATAAGTCTATCATCAGTTACCCTGTTATGCCGCAACAATCTGTAAAGCGCTCGATCCAACCAGCAGATCCCTGGATCCCATACTGTAATAACTCTGTCATAGCACACCAACCTGCGAAGCACTCTGCTTGCCAAATAAATTCCTGGATCCCACACTGTAATACTCTCGTCATGCCCAAAGCTCTGAAGCAACGCAACAAGATCCAGAAGAAACAATGCATCAATCATGTCAAGGCCAGGATCCCAAATTATCCTTGGTGCATAATCAATCATGTCGATCTGCCATGTGTTGTTGTTATAAACCCAAACATCATACATCCAACTGAGAATCTCACTCCAGAAGAAGCCACAAATACTTCTAATGTGAGAAGATGATAGAAACTCATCACTCTGTCTACCTCCATCAGGGAAAAGACGAAGCAAATCCCTCAGACTTCTCCAACCAACTGCTAAAAGACAATTCCATTCAACAAGAGAAACCATGATCATGCACGCCCCATTAGCTCCATATGCATTATAAGAGAGTAGTGAATCATCTCCAAGAGTGTTTGTGTGCTCAAACAGATATGAACCAGCAATGCCACCGTTCATGCATACTCCTTCATAAGCTGGTCTACAGAACGTAAGCTTTGCCATTCGAGCCTCCTGAAAAGATAACTCCTCAAGCTCAATATGAAAAATCAAAGGCTCAACCAAATCTGCCTTATGTAAATCAGTATGTGCAATTGAAGACAAAATATTAGTGGCTGGTCCACTTATTGTATGCTCAACTTTACATCCCTCACTTGAAACCCACATATCATTTGCGTCGTCAGGACCAAGAGCCTCCTCATCATCCAACTCAAAGAGTGGATTATCTATAGTCAAGTCAGCACTCAACTCAAAAAGAGGGTTGTCAACAATGGTTGAGTTAGTTTTTTTATGACCATAAACAACAAATTCATGAGGATGGGAGAGTAATCTGCTGTTGTCCCAAATCAGCATTTGAGATTCCTCCCTGCTTTCTTTGGAGTCACTGAACACCTCCAAATCTTGATCTTCCTCATGGTCTTTCCAAGTGAAAAGTGGTAGTGTCTCACCTAACTCATAATCAAATGATGTCATCAAGCTGCAAGATGTCTCCTCATGAAGCTCCCCAATTCTTCCATCAATTTGTCCACACTCCATGCAGCTTGCATTGTCATTTTGCATCATGGTAGAGGCTGCTATAGAAGATGCGTTTTCTGATTTATGCAATAAGTGATGAGATGTATTCAACTAAAGACAAAGATCCACAAATTCCCCATCTTGTATGCCTACTTCTGATTTTTCAACATGTGTAGGAGTGGAGCCAATTTGAGAGTCAATGATCACACTTGAAGATGTATCCAAGTCAACCTCATGTTCTTCATCAATTGCTGATACAAAATCAGATTCTGAGCAATCTGAATATTCATCAAACCTCTCATGGATGACTTGTGATGACAAGGATCTACCGGTCAAACTCAGAAAATCAAAATCGTGTTCAACAATAGACTCTCCATGGGTTTCCGTACCTTGCCTATTGTTTGAAGCTACAAACTCTTCCTTCACATCTTCCACCATGAATGATGGGACAGCGTTGTGGTCAACCAAAGGAGCACCAATAAAACCCATACCTTCATAAGATTTATCAATCGAAATCTTAATGCCACCCACTATAAAACTTTTGCATTCTTTTACAGATGGCACATGCGGTTCTTCTAGTAAGATTACACCAGATTCTATCATTTTGCCTTCATGACCCGAATCCACCTATCTATCAAATTCTTCACAGGGATTTTTACAAACCTCACCTGTAGCCATTATATCTACTTTCTTTCCTTTTTCCAAACCATTTTCATCAAATTGTTCACGCTCCATGTCTTTGGCATTGACTTCTTGCCCTTGCAAAGTGGCTGCAACACACAACTGATTTTCTACTTTGCGCACTGAATTATGAGTCTTACTCAACTGAAGGTGAAGATCAACAATCTCCCTATCTTTGTCCTCCACCAATTTGACAGCCATGTCTCTATCTCTTAGTAATTGCAAGTAATTCCCTTTTATGAATTCCAACGCTTCTTCGATGGACTACAAATGTGTATGAGAAATACTAGTTATCTTTCCTTTTCCCCTTTCCTCAACTTGGGCTGTCCTAATGAGGTCTTTCACATGCTTATGAGTATCATCCATCCTAGATAATACTTTCACAATCTTTTCTTCCTTCACCATAAAATGATCTTCCAAAGCTTCCACTATAAGAGACTTTTGTTGAAGACTGCCCTGGACTATCTGGACTATCTTTTCTGATTTGTCTTCATGTGTAGAAGGTTTATCAACATTAGAATTTGCCCTTCCACTTGAGGATGCATTACAATCTGCACTCAGGAATGACTAGACAGAGCTGTGATCAAACAAGTGTTCATCATTACAAGAACCTTCCCTTTTATCTTCATATACCTCAGCATGTATCTCAAATTCTTCATGAAGATTTTTGCAAATCTCCCTATACTCTCCTTGTGCAAACAAATTATGAATTCCTTTGCTTGTAGGTGTGGAAGAGTCATTCGTAGGCTGAGATTCTTTTGACAACGAATTAGCAAGACGCTGCAAATCCCGGTTAAATTTTTGTTCTGATTGAGCAAAACCACAAGCCATCTTTTGTCGCAATTGAGCAAGGTCTTCCAAATGTTTCTCCAAACTAAGCTTCTTTTCCTTTGCTGGTGAGTCAGTAAGAAAGGCAGGAATCAATCTTCTGCTCTGAATTCTATCCATTGATGTATCTGTAGATGAAAACCCTCAGGCTGGCAGGATAGTGGCTCTGATACCACTGTAATAACCCCGACCCGGTGGATCAAGATTATTATTGATTTTCCCCAAGTTTGACAATGTTATTTGTCAAACTAAATGAGTAATCTTCAAAAGCTTGACTCAAATACTATTCTCAGAATTTTTAATATCATAACCATCAGCATAGTGAAATGCAACTGTTATTATGAGTCCAAAAATTGCATGCCCAAGGAACGTTAACTTTATGTCCAATTTCTATAATAGAGCAGAGTTGCTTACAGACTTAGCATCAATTCAAAAGTTGCACAAAAAATTATTCTTCCAGATACAGATTATTATTCCAGAGATATGCACATATATATGTATATCAATGTACAGAGGAATCCAGTCAGGCCTAATTATACAAACTTGGTCTGGTTTGTAGTTTACACAAACTGAGCAGCACATTCAAATAGAATAGCAAGTTCCAAAATTTACTGGGGATGATAATTAACATTTAAGCGGCAGGAAATAATCTATACTGGAACATTGAACATACCTATTAATCTCGGCATTCTGCATATACAAGACATAAGATTGATGACGGTATCTCCAGCATTCGTTCATACATTATATAAGGAAAGTGCCAAGTGATTCCCGCAACACATAGTGCCGAAGTGGGAGCCAATAATACCTGAATCCTCAACGCTTAATAGAAATGTATTACTTCTGCAATATTAATACGGAGAACTCTTCTGCCACACGCCGCTCACCAAATATATCATAACCACGCCATCTGATGCGAGACTCAAAGAAACAGAACAATACACCCGTTCTCAGATGTCTGTGCTCCATTACGCTACCAATTTACACCATTCACGACTCCAGTGAAATGTGTCGGAGATAACAATCTCGATATCAACCAACGCCAATAGTGAACAATCCCGATATCCACCAATGCCAATGGTGAAGGCATCAACATAATCATATATGAAGGATAGATGCGCTGCCAGTCACGATGACTCAAGAGTAAAAGAGTGGAGGACTCGACGGAAGAATCATGTTAGTCGTGCTTCACATCCCTCACTCCAAAGAGACATCAGCATGATTAGAGGCAATGTAGGAATACAAATAGCATCAATGTCGACGAACAAGTGCAACCGACACCCAGCATTTCAATTGTCTCAGAGACTGTATTTATGAATGTTCACCCAATATAGAAGACCCGTAGGCACAGCGATAAATAATATTCTCGGGAGTGATACGTACCAATGATGTTCAATGGGATATGAAATTCCGACAAAGAAACCCGTCTATCTCCACTGTGGAGATTCTTGTCCAGCACCAATAGATAATCCAATGACAACGGGTTGGAGAAAAGTCACGTTTCTAAATGAGGCCACATAATAATCATTCACGAGGAAGTCGCAATAGTTTTGTTTCCCGTCAAGAACATTTAATCTGCATGAGGGACAATAATCGAACTCCCTGATACACTCCACCAAGTAAATCGACCATAGAACTCCATACAGAATCAACAGAATAAAAGTAAATCACTCGATTATGCAATCTAGTCACGCTTGGGGCTACGTCCAGGCATGACCTTCAGCATCTGAGAGTTTTCGTTTCCAAATTTCAATTATCAACGGTTCCCAAATTCCTTAATTTTTTGTGATCCTCTTCTGTCGACTCTCAAGCCCATATAACTTGCCGTATTCAGTTTTCATAACTGATTCATTTTTACGAACTTTGGAAAGCTATAATTCTTCAAATATTTCGGGAGAACTCATGACTTTATAAAAGCAATAGTTTAGTCATTAATATTTAATAAAGGCATATTTTATAATTAATTAATTAAATAATAAAAAGTCTTTTAAAGAATAAAGACAATTTAATATTTAAATAATTAATCAGATCTTTTCAAAGCCTTATTAAAACAGGGACATCACATATTTTGATTGATAAGACGAATCCTAACCCTAGTTGCTGCAATTTGTGTTCAGTAGGAAAATTCTAGGGAAAATCAGGAGAGAGACATTACAGTTTACTACTAAATTGCTTGATAGAAGAGTACAAGATGACACATTCAAAGTGGTGGGAAACCTAACTCTACATAAAGAGAGGATATATTTGATTCTAGAGTTAAAGATGAAGGAAAAGATTTTAAGGGCCATGCATGATACTCCTCTAGTAAGACATCTGGGATTATTTAAGACATGCAAAAAGATTAGAGAGAGATTTGTAGTCAATCGTAGTCAGTGTAGTCAGCCGTAATAGAAATAAATAAGTCATAGTCGGGACATGATAATCGGAAACTAATGTACAGTTGTAATCGGAAACTAATACTTGTGCATAGATTAATGTACAGTTGTAATCAGAAACTAATCCGACAATTGGGCGGTTATAGGAAGCGTTGCCAACAGTTGGTATCTCAACCAACCTCGGTTGGCTATTTATGTTATCAATTCATTGGTAGTCGGGACATGATGCAATTGCTGATATTCTTGATAAATAAATGCAATATCTTATTTTGTGCAATTCTCGTGTAATGTTATGCTCTATTATTGTTGTTGTAAATTCTAGATTACTCCATGTTCCTTGTTAGACCATTTAATGAGTAAACATTTGGCGCCATTGCCTAAGTCAACTTGGTAAAATCACCCTGGCGAGAATGGCATCGTAATGGGTCAACCGACCGAAGAGCCGGTGCAAGCAAACAAAGATAGGGAAGATGCGCTGACGAAGGATCTGGTAAACCTATGGGACATCTCGTTGAGGGATCACGTACAAAGGGAGGCTCTCAGGCGAGAGATCCCTCAATCGGTCATCTAAGACAGACTACATGTCAACCCAGGGATCGCCTGTCACTGCATCCTATGCAAGACCATCGGGGTGAGAGCGACCAAGAACAATGAAGGCAACAAATACAACGGTACAAGGAAAGAAGCAAACGGGAGGAGGAAGAACGCAACACCAGTCATAGGCGTACTCCCAAAAATTAATGCCTATACGACCCAATAAGGATAAAAACCAAACACCAAGTGAGCAAGAAACACCCGAAGAACAACTACAAAGATCATTGAGACTAAAAGAACAAGAAGACCGTTGAAGATTGAAATGAATCGTTGAAGAAGCAAACGAAGACCTGAATGGAATAAACCAAGACATTACCGAACTGAACAAAAACCTTGACAACACACAAAACCAAGACATTTTCAGGACACCATCCATAACACACAAAGAAAAATGAAAAAAATGAAAAAATTGGGAAAAGATGACAAGAAAATAAAAAAAGGGAAAAGAATAACGGAGATGAGGAAAAAATTAAAATAAAGAGGAAAAAGATTAAAAATTTCGAAAAATTCAAAGTACTAAAAGTAAAAATTAAAGTCATAAACATTTTTAAATTAAAAAATATATTGAAGGTCGTAAGGCCAAGAGGGAAATGCAAGTCTTGACAAAACACATCGTACGGGTCTAGGAAATGACCCTCATACGAGCTCACATGGCAAAAAGGAGTGCGACAATGTGGAAACGTAGTACGACAGAATGATCAAGACATAGTACAGCGAGAGTATGTAGACATAGTACGGCAATTTTATAAGACACTGCAGAAGGAAAAAAATTCTCAACAAAGGTTTTTCAAAGCAATCCCATACAGCGTATAGCAAGGTGGGGAGGATATTGCACAGAGAGGCAAACAAGATCATGGTGTAAGGTTGGAAAGAAGGAATCCCATACGGCTCTCAAAAGTAGAGTTCGTACGATAGTCTAAGAGGAAGTTCACTCGACAGAATTGGCAATTACCAGTTGCACAGAAGAAACAAACCATACGGCAATATGGCAAAGTCATAACACGACAAAGCGCCCATCTAGGAGAGCTTGGGAACCCCGTACGCCAACCATGGAATTATGTGCAAAGTCCCATACAGCAATTGAAAGGGAAAATCGTACGGCAGATTGGCAAGCTCGACGGAGGTATTTAGTCCAAAGAAAAAAACAGCATACAGAACACTCTAAATAAAGCACGGGAGTGAATCGTACGGAATATAATCGTATGGCGTACGGACAACATTCTACCACAAAGTGACGTACAAGACAAGGAGAAGAGCATCGTACAAGAGGAGTTGCGTGCACAAACAGGGGAATCAGTGACAGTACGGCAAGAAGAGAAGGTACATGAATGGCATTGGAGACCACCAGACGTATGGCCTGGAAGAAACCGCCTACCAGAGATACATTGTCAACAAACCATACGAGATAGAAGAACAATACGTGTGGGTTTCGTACGTAGTATGAGAGCAGTGAAGAAAATCAGAAATGTGCAAGGAAATTGCAAGGTTCAGCAAGTTCAACGATCAACGACAACAGTAAGAGTGAATTTCATACATCGTACGTTGGGGTGTACAAGGCAAACACAATTCCCAATCGCATGACAATCAACAATCATATAGTTAAACACTCTGAAATCTCTAATTTTTGGCTTGGTCAACAATATTTGGAACCTTGTGAAAATTCATCAAAATGATGTATGTGATGCAGTTTGGTGTGGTTTCAGAAGTCTTAAATTGGCATTGCCCCTCAACCCCACTGGGGGCGTTGCCCCCAGGCCCCCATCAGACTCATTTTGAATTGCCAAATCCTAGCAGCCTCACAGCCAAAAGTATCACAATCAATTTGCCTAGCTTCATGGCCAGCACATCCAAAAGAGTCGAAAGAGGAATCCAGTGATGAATCCAACAAAGTGTACATTGAGATCAATGAGCCAAATGTCGATGACCCTCATGATACAGTCCAGAGGTACCTAAGTGAACTGCAGGGGATGGCGAGAGTTATGTACGAAGTTGTTGCAATTGGACAACAGCCGAACATGGGACATGATCCCTCAGTGGTGCATGAGTCTGAGAGGATCTTGGCATTTATGCAGTTGGAATGCAAAGGCCGAGAGGATCTTGGCGTTTATGGTCGAGTGATTGCAGCCTTATTCAACATCGAGGCGGCCTTTAGGAATGTCTTTTACGGGATGAAATGCCAGTTTGTAGAAACCCTAGTTTCCCCGTTTTTTGAAACTGCCTTGTTTTTTATTGTTTTGTTTGTATTTTGATTTTTTTGATGTTTTTGCATGAATGATAAAGAATGCGATTTTGCTAGAATGGAATAATAAATTCAAATAAAATCATATGGGTGCTAACTGAAGCAAATAGCTAATGAAAGGAGTGACCAATACGTTTATTGTGCTTTCCAAAACATTACAATGCTGGATCTTTGACATGCAAGTAAAAGACAAGTAGATTTGCAATATTCAAAATAACCTGATTTCGGCCGCCCTTGAGAAGAAAGAGATCAGTACGGCTATCTAAATGTAGATTCTCCTCTGTCAGAAGATGTCAAATGCTCCCAGATGCCCAAGCGCCTTCTACTGTGAAGTCAGACTACAAGAAGGGCAAGCAATCTACTCTCAGAGGACAAGTACGGCTTTTAATGAAGAGGTACGGCCTGCTGCAACAGTACGGATCTGGTAACAGCAGATAAGAAATCTGTACGGCTCTTATAAGCTTGGTCTGGACTTGTGAAATGGACGCCACCTCTGCAAACCCCTTTCTGGATGATTTCTCGGATCATAACCCTGAAGATGTATCAACTGTGAAGCTCTGTAATTTCTTCTGAATGAAGAAATCCCTCTGCCTGGCAATAAATCGGATGATATTTCACACCCTCTGAATCGCTTTCACTGGAGATGGCTCGTTCCCCAATGCTCTGAGACTGAAACCCTTGGCTTCCGTGCTCTGGTTGAAGACTTCAACAATTTTCAATAATCAATGACATAATGGCTCGAATTCCAATGAAAATGCCTTATACTCATGAAAAGTGCGAATTCCTTAAAGATAGGGAATATTAAAATAATTCGAACTTTTCTTTTTTTATTAATTCCATAGTCTCCGATGAAATTTTAATTATAAAATATAATCTCAAATGGCCCCTTCCCATGTTGGGCGACCCCTTCAGCCAAAATCACTTAAGTTATAATATTTGAAATATTATAACTTTATATTATAAGCTCCAATAATTAATATTTAATTAAATCAATTAAATATTAATATTTCTCTCAATATTTACCCGATGCACGAACCGTCTGAAGCTGACGACTAAGGAAGTGATTCTGCACGTGATCAAACCATACTGCTAAAAATAGCAGGGGTCCCTCGCTGAGTGCCAGATACTGCTAAAAATAGCAACTCAGGCTAAAAGTGTCTGAATGAGCCCGAACGAAAGCCAACTGATCAAATACTGACAACTGAAGCTGAGCCAAGCTCCGTCAAGACCCTCTATCCATCCTATCAGCCTACGAGGGTCGCATAATAGGCTAATCCTGTGCTCTGAGAGATGTCAACTAGAAGGGGACATGGCACAGTTGGTAGCCACAGAAGCAGCAATGAAGGGAAAGGGTGAGGCCCTTCAGCTCGTACAAAAGATATGGGAGTGGAGTGAGCACATGAAGAAGTTTGAGGTACAATTGGCTCAGCAAACTCAGCTTGCCAGTACGGAAAAAACTCGAGCATCGGCCTTATAGGCCAAGGTGTCAAAAGTGGAGAGAGAGGCAGAATAGAGGATAAGGGAAGCGGAGCAAAAGGTGAAGGATTTGGAGGACCAACTTGCAACAAGGGGGAAGGAGGTGGACCAGGCTAAACGCCAATTGATGGAGGCTGCTCACATGGTGAAGGCAACCAGGGAGCACAAGATTGTGGCCGATCATCAACTCCGACTGTGTAATGTCCCCTTCTCGAGCATGATCTTTTCTGTTGACCGTTGGCCTATTCTGGAGACCCGTAGGCTACTCAAGCGGTTAAATTAGGGTTTCATGTTTGGCGGTTGCTGTTGCTCGCGAATTGGTGATTGAACTGCGGTTTCCTTCTGGGTTTTCAGTGAGCTTCGCGGTGATGTGATTTTCTTGGCATTCCGAGCACCTTCATGAATTTACTATTTTTAGTAAATTCTATTTTTGGCAATATTCATGCAGTCTTCAGCGCAGATGATTTCCATTCTCAGTCAGTTCAGTTGGGTTGACCAAACTTGGCCTAGGGGTGCATCTTTCGAGGAGATAAATTCATTTTATTTAAATAATGCTATGTAATGTTATATTTTAACATTGACCCCCTAGCCTAGCTACATCACTTTAAGTTGTTTTAAAAGATGTTCTTTATGGGTGGGCGCTTCATTGAAGGAAATTAATTATATTTTCTTATAAAAAGTTTAATCCAAGCATAAGTTGGACGCCAACTTCAAGGAGGAGATAAGTTGATATTAAAAGGTCAAGTATTGCTTGGGAAAGTGGGACGCCACCTATTGGAGGATTAGGGTTTGGTTCAAAAAAGAAGATTAGGGTTTCTTGAAGCTTCTGGAAGGGTCTTCACAAATTATAAAAGGACATCTGGGGTCTTCACTTGGGTATCTTTTGTCTACAGGAATGTTATGCTACCGGATTGGCTGTGGGATTGCTTCGAGGAATGTAAGCCTCCTAGCTTGGCATTGCTTCTTGCTTGAGATATAGCGACTAGTGATGAGGTAGATATAGTTGAGTGATTTATTGTGAGATTTCTGCATTGTAGTCTTTGTGTGGCTTTGTAATTCAGTTTTATGCATATTAGTGGTATTCTGGAATTGCATATTCATTATAGCTGATTGTTGTTTTTAATCACAAGTCAAAAAATACAAAAAGATTCATTCTGGGTATTGCCTATTTCTCTTTGTCTGTGAGGGGCGACCCTTTCCTTGAAATTGCAGAATTTTTAATGATGTATTGAATTTTTAAAAGCAAATCGCCCTTCCTTGAGGGCCGTACCTTTTTGGACTGCCTTGGAATTCGTGCATAAATTAAATGAGGTCTGTTGGGTCAGTTTTGTGATTCAATCTTGGGCGCCATCATCCTAGGATCATTATGCATTCTGTCTCGTGAAATTTGAGTGAGTCTAGAGAGAGTTGTGAGCAAAATAGTGAGTTTTAGGGCTGTTGTTCATGCGTGTGAAAAACAGGACTGTCAAAAATCAGATTGTCAAGTCGGTCTTTAGAGTGGAGTTTCTGATCTAAGCTTTATTATCCGGTGAAGGAAATTCATTATATTGTTGCAGCACTATTTAACTCTTGATTCATGTTCGTAGCAAGGTTTTCTCTTCATATTGTAAGCTGAACAGTAGTACTGTCAACATCTCTCTAATCTTGCTTATCATGTTGTGTAATGATTACTTTACTTTCTGAAGTTGCATTGTATTTCTTATATCTCCGTCATATGGTAGCTCCCATTCCATCCTAGGTTGGAAAGCACATTCTTGACGTCGAGTTACTTCAGCATTCTCACTTATTTCCCTTAATTGCATTGTAATTCTTAGCATCTCCGTCATATGGTAGCTCCAATTCCGTCTCGGGTTGGAAAGCACATTCTTGACGTCGAGTTATTTCAGCTTATTAGTTGGTAGGGATCCTCTGATCACATGCTCGTCGTTCTCCGGCGCATTCTTGGTTAGAGTTCTTTGTATCAGCATTTCTTTAAGATCCTCTGACCAATGCTCACACCTTGCCCACATCGGGATCCCGGTGTACATTCTGGTTAGAGTTGCTTTCAGCATCGTTTTGGTTTAGAGCTAACCTTAACGGGTGCATGTTGATTGTAATTTGCAATTGAAAAAATAAATAAAAAATTGGCTCGGAATATTTCAGACTGCGTACAGAGGAGGTTCGGAGACTGCGAGAGCTACAATCGCCAACATCCACCCCGACATCATCAGTTCACCCAAGGACGTCTTCGTACCCCCTTCTTCTTAGTAGTAAATTTTGTTATTGTAATCCTCGTTTTTGTTTTCAATCTTCTGGAGGACGACTACTTTTGTTGAGGGATGATGTAGTCAGCCGTAGTCAATGTGGCCAGTCATATTAGAAATAAATAAATCATAGTCGGCCAAACAAATAAAATATGAAATAGAATAATACTTGTGCACAGATTAATTTAAAGTTGTAATCGGAAACTAATCCAACAGTTGGGCAGTTGTAGGAAGCATTGCAGATGGTTGGTATCTCAACCAACCTCAGTTGTGTAATGTCCCCATTTTACGACATCCTCTTTCAGTTAGGGTTGGTTCAAGCACACTTACTATTTTTAGTAAGTGCTATTTTTAGCAAGGGATCTAGTACAGTGCTTCGGTCTTTGGTGAGCCTTCTCAAGCACCTTAGTCTCTCTCTGGCTCGAGTCTCAAGGCATTACTTACTATTTTAGGACTTTCTAAAAGTAGTAAGTCAATTAGGGTTAGCCGATCCCGAATAAGGAGGTCTCAACAACACCATATTCAGTTGGTTAAAGTTACTAAGGTTGGATCATTTAAATATTTGATTAAAGTTTCGAAAAGTGAGCTTTAATGAAGTAACTTTATATTTAATCATTGAGGGTCCTGAGGGGACATAAAAAGGACCTTGGACGCCTAATGAATGACTTGAAGTTGTTTTTAAACTTTAATATCATTTTATAATGCACTTTTAAGTGGATGCCTAAGGAGGAGAAAAAATGGAATTAATATTAAAACTAATGTTGAGGTAAAGATTTAAAGTTATATCTTTTCTAATGAGGCACATAGTTTGGGCACCCAAGTTGAAGGTAAAGTATTTTTAAAAAAGTGAATTAAAATCAAGCCTTGGAGTTTTGGCGTGGATTTTAGGGTTGTTGGAGAAGCTTTGATAAAATGTCTTTTGGGAGGCTTATTTCATATGCTTGGATTATGAAACTTGGACATATCTTTCTCTGGAAACTTGGCTTTGGAGGAAACATGGGTTTGCAGGGACAAAAACCTCTGTAGACCGCACTCTCCCCGTGTTTGAAAGACAACATCAGGAGGGTTTTGGAGGTCTCATTCAAAGGCTTCATTTGTGCTACAAAGTTGCAGATTCAGACTTTTGGAATGAAGTTTTGAACATATTTTGAAGTGGGATTGTGAGATTTTGGTTTGTGATGATATTGCTTCAATTTGGTGCAGTTGTGTTGCATCTTGGTGATGATTTTTTAATATTTCTGGAGCTTTATGAACCTGAGAACCATATATTTGCTTATATTTCTGAAATGGAGAAGAATATTGAAATGGGTATTTAATCTCTAGCTGAGTCTTTCAAGGGCGATTCTAACAAGCCTTGGTTCAGATTTTTTGGTGAGGATTTGGATTTTCTAGAGAAAATCGCCCCTCCTAGATGGTATGGCCCTATGGATTGCTGGTCTTCAGTTAGAATCTGCTTCAGTTGGTGTTTGTGGTCAGTTTCGAAGACCTTCCTTGCTGTGTTTGGGGTTCAAGCCATTAAAGAGAAAAAAAGTGATTTCTATGATGCTGGTTGATGACCCTAGAAGAGGGTATATTTGCTGCAGCTGTACTTAATTTTTCCAAGTTTGAAGGCTCTCAATATTTCTGATATAAACATTGTAATCTGATCTTGAATGTTCAATTAAAAAAACTAGTTATTTGAAAGTTACATTGCTTTGATTTATGCATCATTTGGGATCATCTTATATTGAATGGCAATGTGAGAAAAAAACTTCATACATACCTGAAACATACTCAGAAAACACAAACAGCAGATTGGTAGAAACAGGGGGTAAACACACAAAAAAAAAAAATTGGGGTTGATCATTACAGACTGGCTATTTATGTGATCAATTCATTGGTAGTCGGGACATGATGCTATTATGATGTAATTGCTGATACACTTGATGAATAAATGCAATATCTTATTCTGTGCAATTCTCATTTAATATTATGCTCTGTTATTGTTGTTGTAAATTCTAGTTTACTCCATGTTTCTTGTTAGACCATTTAGCGAGTAAACAAGATTCTCCTAGAAAGAAATGAAAAGGGATGCGCTCAAGCACATTAAGGAATGTTTATCTTGCCAACGAAATGAGGCAGTTCAAGTCTATCCTGCAAGCCTACTTAAGCCATTACCCATTCCTAAGCAAAAGTGGGAAAATATATCTATGGACTTTATCACTGGGCTACCTAAGATAAATGGAAAAGATTGCATCTTTGTGGTGGTGTACAAACTCACCAAGTATGCATATTTTTATGTTGTATCTTTCAACTCCAAGGCTTCCCAAATAGTTGATTTATCCTTCAAAGAGGTTTTCAAATATGGGTTACCTAAGAACACTACTTGTGACAAGGACAACAGGTTTTTGAGTCACTTTTTGGCAAGAGTTGTTTTGTTTGGCAAGAACAAAGCTCACCCCTAGCACGAGTTATCACCCCCATATAGATGGACAGATTGAAATTGTCAACAAATGTATTGAAGGGTACCTGAGAAATTACATTTCTGGGCAACAAATAACTTGGGTCAAGTGGTTACATCTAGGAAAACATTGTTATAACACCTCCTATCATATATCTATAGGTATGTCACCTTTCATGGCTTTGTATGGATATAATGCTCTAACCTTTGTGGATCTTGCAATCACAAAAACTAGGTTGCTCGAAGCAATAGATATGATTAAGCAAAGTCAAGAGGTATTGAAATCCCTCAAGGACCATCTTCAACAAACCCAAAACTAGCAGAAGCTCTCTGCAAACCAAAGGCTTACTGAAAGAGTTTTTTGAAGTTGGAGACATGATCTACCTAAGGCTACAATTCTACAAACAATCTTCATTGAAGAAGAAAAGAGCAGAAAAGTTGAAACCCAAATTCCATGGCCCCTAAAAGATTATAAGAAAGGTGGGAAAAGTAGCCTATGAATTAGAGCTATCCAAGAATAGCAAAATCCACAACATCTTCCATGTTTCTTGGCTTAAAAAAGCATTGGGGCAGCACATTGTACAACCCAAAGACTTACCATCTTTGGATGATGAAGGAAAACTCATTTTGATACCAAAAGTTATCATGGATACTCGAGAAAGGAAGTTGACAAATAGAACCATTAATGAGTGTTTGGTGAGGTGGAAGAATCTACCAATTGAAGATGCTACATGGAAAGGAGCCGACATCTTGAAGCATCCAAATTTGAATTGCTTGAGGGCAAGCAATCTCAATAAGGGAGGACTGTCATGTCCCCTTTTCCCCTAAGATTTTGGATTGTCCCCTAAGCTCATTTTTCATTTCCCATGGGCTTAGGGAAAGTAACATGGGGAAATGTAAGTGTTTAAATTGGGTTCCCAAATTATGGGGGCCATGGGGTGTTACATAACAAATTGATTA
Organism: Sequoia sempervirens; assembly: GCA_007258455.2. Taxonomy (NCBI): domain Eukaryota; kingdom Viridiplantae; phylum Streptophyta; class Pinopsida; order Cupressales; family Cupressaceae; genus Sequoia; species Sequoia sempervirens. The sequence continues at coordinate 53,052 of VDFB02029018.1, forward strand.
TTTTAAAAATAATACTGTCTGCCAAGAATTGTATGTGGGTGTATTTTGTAGGGAACGGAGAAGAATTTGAAATTTGCAAATTTAATCAAGACTAGGATCAAGAGAAGGCATGCTTGTTTATCCATTAATTATACTTGAATTGATTGGACACTCTATTCATCTATCATTGGGGATTGGAGGACAAAAACCCCTTGATTTCCATAGTTGGTGTGTGGGCGATACCCCTAAACAAGTCCCAAACAATTCCACACGAGGATTGTAATTAAGCTTCACTACTTTGTTTTTCAAGCAGCTCTTACAACACCTTTTTGTCTGAGTTTAAAGTGGCTCTCTTAGCACCTAGGGTTTGTAATTATGAGGTGGCTCTTGTAGCACCATTGGCTATAGATTCATCATATTTCTTGATAATAATATTGCTGCTATTGTTCCTAAAATCCTGGTAAACTGAATTGACTATAAGTGCAATTTCAATTGTAATATGAGGAGTAATCAGCTATTGCAAGTTGTTGTGTTGATTGTTCATTTTGCAAGAGTTTATAATATTAAAGTATTTTTGTAATATTTAATGATCATCTTAGCTTTTAGTTAGTCAATAGTTTACTTCAGTTAGTTTTTAGTAACTTTCAGTTAATTACTTCTATTAACGATTGTTTCCTTTTGGAAACATTGTCCTGTATTGTATTATTTAAAGAGTATTCCTCTCCTTTGTAAATAACGAATATTGAATATCAATTATCATTTCATGGTATCAAAGCTTAGGCTCTTTTTTGACAAATTTTTCGAGCAATAAAAATTCATGTTTTCCTAAGAAATTCCTAAGAAATTTTTTAGAAGTTTTTGTCATATTTTTTAATAAAAATCGTGAACTCGCTTACTAATTAAAAATTGTAGATTTTTTATCAGCTAAAAGTAAAGGTTTTTTGGCAAATTTTTTAATAAAAAAATTTGAAGGGCTTTTTAAGGAAAAAAATTCAAGGGTTTATGTGGCAAGAGACTTTGTGGGATCAAGTCTAAAAATCGTGGATGATCATCTGAAGGAAAAATGTGGGTTTGTTTTAAAAAAAAAATTGCATTTGTTTCTAAAAGCAAATCGCAAGGTTACTTTTTGAAGATCTCATGTCCTCTCTCTATGCAAAAGACGCACATTTGTTACTAAAATCACGTGGGTTTTCTCAATAAAATCGTGAAGGGTTTCTATCTGAGATTTGCAAGTTCATTTACAGTGAGATCGTGGGATTTTCGCGCACCCTATACAGACAACAACTCACACCTTCTGTTTCCTGCAAATCGCGTGTTGATTTTGGAAAAAGTTTTTTTTTTTTAAATTGCAACTAGAAAAAACGTGGCAGAAAAGAAAAATTGCAATTTCCAGCATTTTTAACAAGTGTGAAGAATTTTTGGGTTTCTGAAGTGTTTTTTTTGCGTCTTTTCTGCAACCCGCGCGACCTAGGGTTTCTACCTATGTTTTTGCCATTATTTTTTGAGAGATTCCTAAAGGATTTGTTCCAATTTTTTTGACAAAAATTTTCTGAGAAAAATAAAAATTCGTGAAAAGAGATTTTGAAATTTTTTCTATAAAAAAATTTTTCTAGTCATCAAAGTTTTTGCAAAATTTTCTAAAAATTTTGCAGTTTTTTTTCTGAGTTTTTGAAGGTTTTTTTATCTGAAAAAATCTTGCCTTTTCTGTTGCTTAGGGTTTCTGGGTGAAGTTTGATTTTTTCTCGATTTTTGGATAAATCGTGGGAGTTGTGCCAGTTGATTGTCTTAGGATTTGTGCCAACTGATCACAAACTTTTACCTCGTTTTTCGTGCTTTTGAAAAATGGGAGGGATGGCATCTATGCAGTCTAAAGAAGAGTCTACCTCTTATGCATTGATGGCCAAACAACCAACAAATCGTGTCAAATCATTTGCATGGTATATTGATTCTGGAGCCTCTCGCCATTTAACAAACAGGAGATATTGGTTCACGAAGTATATGGCTTGCTCTAATTTGGTCATCTTTGGTGGTGGCGAAGAGTATATAATTGTCGGTAAGGGCAACATTCAAATCACATCTGGTGGGAGAAATTTAATATTTCTCAATGTATACTATGTGCCAAGCATGGAGCTAAATCTGCTCTCAGTGAGTCAGATTGTGCAACACAGTCCGAATGCAACACAGTCCGAAGTTGGACATCATTTTCAATTCACACAAGTGTTGAATTGTTGATAAGGAGTCCAAGAAAACTGTGGCAGTTGGGCTCAAGGATCATGGTTTGTATCGACTGGTTGATATTGGAGATTCTCTGGAGCATGTGTTGGTTGTGAGGAGTTCATCTATCAGCACTCTTTGTCATCAGAAGTATGGGCATCTCAACATTGCCTACCGCTCTCAGTTGGCTTGAGAGAATTTGGTAGAAGGTTTACCTGAGATTCAGCAACAGACACATGGTGTTTGCGGAGCTTGCAAAGCAGGGAAGCAACATCGTACTCCATTTTCAGATGGAAAGTCTTGGAGAGCATCCAAGGTTCTACAGCTGGTTCATGCAGAATACTGCATCGGTCACTGGTGCCAAGTATTTCCTCTTGTTGATGATTTTAGTAGGAAAATGTGGGTGTATTTTCTCAAGGCAAAGTCACAAGTGTTTAATGAATTTCAGAAGTTTAAGGCATTAGTTGAAAAAGAGTCGGGATGTCAAATCATAACTCTTAGGTCAGATAATGGGGGTGAGTTCTATTCCAACCAATTCACCAACTTCTATACTAAACATGCTATTAAGCATTAGCTTACCACACCCTATACCCCTCAGCAGAATGGTGTTGTCGAGCGGAGAAATCGTACCATCACAGAAATGGCCTGCTATATGTTGGAGAACAAAAATGTTCCCAAGAAGTTTTGGGCTAAGGCAGTGTATACTACAGTATACCTTCTTAACCAGTCTCCCACACAGGCTGTCAAGAAGATGACCCTAGAGGAAGCATGGTTTGGGAGGAAACCAATAATCACTCATCTCAAAGTGTTTGGTTCGACTGCGTATGTTTGGATTCCAGATGCCAAGAGGACCAAGTTGGTGCTAATAGGATATAGTGACAATCATAAGGCCTATCGACTGATTGATGTGACCATTGATCGTTTGACATTCAATAGGGATGTTGTGTTTGATGAGGAAAGTGGGCCCTTTTTACTCTCTTCTCCTATCAAGAGCCCTAACAATCAGCCTCTAAAGACCAAGGATTTGGGAGCTAAACTTTCAGTAGCTCCACTTGAAGGGAGGGATTTTGATGATTTTGACATTGTGGAATCTCGTAGGCAAGATACTGTACCAATAGGGAGGGATTTTCATGATTCTGACATTGTGGAATCTCCTAGGCAAGATACTATACCAGCAGGTAGGGATTTTGATGATTCTGACATTGTGGAATCTCCTAGGCAAGATTTTGTATCGGAAAATTTTCCTCAGGATAACCTGGACTAGCATCTAGATGGTATTATTCCAAGCAGCCCAAGTCATGATGATGCTCATCCTGATTTGGAAGAAGATGCATCTCCTACTCGCCCTAAGTGGTGGGCGAAGCTCATTGGTGATGCTCATGATGATGAGCTCGTTGAGGGAAGATTGTGTAGAGGCAAGAGCAAAAAGAACACAGTGAACTTTGCTCTTATGGCCAACATTCATATTGTTTATGAGCCCTAGGATTATTCGGAAGCAAAGGGTAAACCTGAATAGGAAAAGGCTATGGATTCTAAGCATCATAGTCTTTTGAAGAACAACACATGAGTTCTCTCAGATCTTCCACCAGGGAAGAAACCCATTGGCTACAAATGGGTCTACAAGGTGAAATACAAGGTTGATGGAACACTAGATAAATAGAAGGCTCAGTTGGTGGCTAAGGGGTTCTCGCAGAGAGAAGGTATTGATTATGAGGAAACCTTTGCTCCCACACCAAAGATGAGCACCATCCGACTTGTCCTAGCCATGGCAGCACAGTTTGGTTGGAAGGCCCACCAAATGGACGTAAAGAGTGACTTCCTCAATGAAGATTTGGAGGAAGAGGTATACATGATGCAGCCTCCTGGTTTTAAGGTTATAGGAAAAGAGCACAAGGTATGCAGATTGTTGAAGGCTCTTTATGGCCTAAAGCAGGCACCGAGGGCATGGTACTTGAAGTTTGACAAGTACTTGGTTGCACAGGGGTTTCACAGGACTCCCTCAAATGCAAATTTGTATGTCAAGAACACTAGCAGTGATATCACCCTTCTTGTCATCTATGTGGATGATATCATCATTGCGGGCAGTAGGTTAGATTCAGATTGTAATATGAGGAGTAATCAGCTATTACGAGTTGTTGAGTTGATTGTTCATTTTGCAAGAGTTTATAATTCATTTATGTATATTTTGTTAAGTATATTACCTATTGCATTAGATCTAAGTGGACTCAATATTCAATGATTGGTGTTCCATGGAGTTAAATCAATAGAATTATACAATAACCCTAATCAAGGATATTACAATGATCAACAAAAGGATAATTATATCAAAAGACAATAATGATGACAACAATCTCAACTGATATGACATTATTAACAGCTGATATGTAACAGTGAAAATTCCCAAACAATTACCTCAATAATACAACTATGTTTACAAATGAAGTAACAACGACAATATCCATTTGTAGGTAGAAATGACAGCAAAGTCAACAACAACTAACATTCTGTAATGTAATCATAATGACAAGGTCAAAGGATAGCATAATCATTTGACATTTTTGTCTAGTAACAACTATCCTCACAAATCATAAATAATGACAGTAGTGATTGCAGTTATCAAAGGCAACAGTGATTATCACTAATCAAAATAACAACAGTCAAGTCCCCAATTCACAAGGTTTTTAAACCCAATTAGACCAAGTGTCTTTACAACTGTAGATAACTATGTTCGCTTTTGAAATAACAACAGCAATGATTGCCGTTGTCCCTTGCAACAGACCTAACTTCTATTCAATAATGCCATCTGGAAATCTTAAAAGCTACTTTTAAACCGTTAAAGGTGTATAACCTGTATATAAAGTTCCAGAGAAGACTGATCAAAATCACAGGTCTGACACTTATTTAGAAAAAGAAAAAAACACAAATTTATTGTGATATTAGACGTAACATATGGTGATATTTTGGTGAAAATTTCAGTCAAAGTCACAGTCAATGATATAAAAAAATATATCGGATACATCATGATATTTTAAAGATATCTGCTTCTATGGTTCTAACCTATATACTCATGAGATAGCTATTACAGGGAAATATTTTGATTGTCAAACCAAGATTAAGGAAAGTTACTGATACTCACGAATTCCAATATCCATGCATCTAAAAGGGATGGATTTTCATTTTACATGATTAAGGATAAGAGTTTCTTGGTACAATGAGTTGCAACTTGCAACCGTGAAATTCCAATTCCTCAAATAGACAATCATTACACGTCATAGACCTTAGTATTAAGATCCTCTCCTAAGTGCACATATACTGTTGCCAGAAATGATTTGATGATAGATCTTGTCATCTTTTGAGTTTTTGTGTGCAAAACTAACATCCACAAGACCAAGTTCCTCAAGTTAAGTAAATCGAGCTGGTCTGAATACCAGTACCTAAAAGATTCTGACCTCCTTTTCTAATAAATGTTCAATGTTCAATGGCCACAATCCTAGAAACAATAGCAAATACTTCAAAACAGTTCATCATTAATTTATTCTGTTGATACTTTCATCTCCGAAGACTCGGTAACTCTGTCTAGAGTAATGAAAGATCAAGATATATTGCACCATGATCAAGTGTATCATGAATCTAAATAAAACCTCTTTAAAGACCTTAATTCCCTCCTGTACTCACTTCCCAAACATTGAATTCTGCATTCACTTCTTCTGCAAGTTAATTCCATCCTTCTGCAAACAGCCCGTCACCTGCCTATTATTTCAGATTTAATTGATAATTAGCACAGCCCTAGGAAACAACACATAGATGGATTCTGACATGATTTAACCTAAGTGTTTCTAGGTACACTGAGCTCCAACTGGAGTTTCACTGTTCGTCTTAGAAAAAGTTAATCCTTAAGGAAATCAAAAGGTCTTCAGGTAAATCTAATAGACGTTCCAGCATCAGTATAATGAATAAGTAGTACATTTCTGAGTTCATCAATCATATACTCCTATAAATGCTTTGTCAGATCCCATTTTTGAGTGTCTCTTTATGTGGACGAAAATGAACTCCACAAGACTGAGTCTCTCATGTGAAGTAGATTGAACTGATCTAAATATCTACACAAATACGATAGTAAATAATGTGGTATAGGTATTTATGAGAATCTCCCATAGCTGGCAACCAGCAAATGCTTCACAATAGTTCTAAATTGTTATATGTATATCTACTGTTCCCGGGACATTTCTTGTTCAAGAAATATATATATATATTCATCTCCAAAGACATGATTTCTAGATTCTACTATAAACAGCCAATCACATCCCTCTAATTTTAATGAGCAACAAAACAACCCACACAGTGAACATATTTTCATAAGTCAACATGTTGAGAAATTAGCTCCATTCTACTAAATCAATAAAATGTCCACTAATTTGAGCCTTGATTAATCAGTAAAAAGGATCCATGAACAATAGGAGACATGTCAAAGTCTAATAGTTGAGAGAGGCTATCAAAACATGACCAGTGAAAATAAAAGCGCACAGTCTACAGATTGCATTTTTTAAACTCCAAATCTTAAAAAAGGATGCAAGGCTAAAATTTAGCATTTTTAAACTCCAAAACTTTATAAATGTATGCAAATATGAAATTATCTTTGATGATTAAAGTAAGGGAAGAAATAATGCCTTGTATCCATTGCAGATGAGAAGTCCATCTCTGTTGCAGCATATTTTGGAAATTGCAATAAGAAGTTCTGGCTTTGACCCAACCTCCAACCCAAATTTAAATTGATGCCCAAACTCAACAATATCATCTAACAGAAAGGGATCATGATTACATTTTATTGGAAAGACTCCTTGAAAAGATTGCTGCGCAACAAAAGAAAAATACATCAATCCCACTTTCACTCTGTGACAAATCAAGATGTATTAAAATGTGATCTAACAAGCAATTTCTC